>PVKS010009206.1:0-64826 GCA_004027875.1 Aplodontia rufa
CCTGATGCTCAGTGCTTAGCACTTCTTCCACTGACTCCGCCTCCCTGATGCTTGATGCTTAGCACTTCCTCCTTCCACTGACTCCACCTCCCTGATGCTCAGTGCTTAGCACTTCTTCCACTGACTCCACCTCCCTGAAGCTCAGTGCTTAGCACTTCTTCCACTGACTCTGCCTCCCTGAAGCTCAGTGCTTAGCACTTCTTCCACTGACTCTGCCTCCCTGAAGCTCAGTGCTTAGCACTTCTTCCACTGACTCTGCCTCCCTGAAGCTCAGTGCTTAGCACTTCTTCCACTGACTCTGCCTCCCTGATGCTCGGCGCTTAGCACTTTTTCTGCGAGGTGTCTGCGAATCGCCCGTTCCTACCCTCTTCTCATTGCTCAACTGGACTGCTTCTGTTTTCCTGGGTTTGTAGGTGGTCTTTATATAAATATACTCCTCTTTTTCTTGTGTGTGTGTGTGTGTGTGTGTGTGTGTGGCACTGAGGACGCAAGCGCTCTACGCGGAGCCGCGTCCCCCGCCCAGCCTGTTACCGTCTGCTGTGGTCATTTTCTCCCTCTCTGTCGTTTGTGTTTGAACCTGGATTATGATGTCTTCTAATGTTTTTCCCCATATTTTAATCAAAGATACATTGCTACTTCTCTTGAAAAAGACAGGGCTGGGGGAGAAGTTTAAACATACTGTGAACTTCAGTACAACCTTTTTTGGTATCTTTCAAATTTTAAAGGTTCTGCTATTACTGTTCTCCTTAACTTCACTTATGGTAGAAATAAGTTTTTTTTTTCCTTCTTCCTATTATTGTTCTAAACGAAATGTCAGTCCTTGACAGTTTGGTGATTTAGATGTGTTTGTTGGAAAAAAGAGCAGGAAGAGAGGAATGGCTGGTGGAGGGCTGGGGACGGCAGCAGATCCTCCCACCTCCACATCAAAACTCAGTGGGGTGACTCATGAAGTCAAGTGGAAGCTGGGGGCTGGGAGCAGCATGTGGGCTCCCAGGCTCTGCAGGCCCCGCAGGAGCAGGAGGGCTGGAGACGCCCCTCCTCTGTCTGCCCAGTAGCCACCCACTTAGGACAAAGAGCGTCAAACCTGTTTGCAGAGTCTGAAGTTTGTGCTCTGCTTCCTCCAGCTTTGAGGTGGTGGACATCTGGGTCTCCTGCAGCTTTCTGAAAGGGGACAAAGGGAAGCCAGTGGGTCAGAGTTCACCAACAGGGACAGGTGGTGCGTCCTGCAGCTGCACCCACAGCTCTCTTCCTTTGAGACTTGGCTGGGAGTGGGCGATCATCACCGTCACTCTCAGCACCCTGTGCCGTGTGGCCCCTTCGCAACCTCCCCCACCCTGTGACCACATGTCAGGCAACACGAAGGCGAGAGGTGAGGAATGTCACCAAGTGCAACCTGTTCATGAGGTGCCATCATCACGCACAGAGAATGATGTATTTACATTCTGCTGACACAAAGAAGGAATTTGTTGGGATAAAGGATGTACTAAAGAGATGCGACAGCTGTCCCATCTCCGCTGTAATGGAATGCAAATGGGAAGACGAGGAACGTCTCAAGCTGCAGCCCCAGACTCATGCTCCTGGTGATCTCCAGACCCATTCCCTGTTCTGGGAGCAGCATTCCTGCTTCCTAACTGCAGCAAGCGCCCAAAATAAGTTGTCCTCATACGAATATAACAATGCTGTCAACGTGAGAAACCTGGGAACAGAGGAGGAACGATGCGGCTTTAAAAAAATCACCCCAATGCCCACTACTTACAGAGAAGCACTGCTAGCATCTCCGTGCATTTCCATCATGTAACTAAAATACGTTCAGAGCTTTAAAAAAATTAACTTTTACAAGACAGCGGAACTTCCTCTCTCTTCTCTGGCTCCCTTTCTACTCCTTAGTTTGTATCTTTCTAAAATATTTCTAAAATTTCAGTATTATTTATGTAACTTTTCTTATATTATGTTACCAACTCACTGTAATAAGTAATATTCTGCAGTATGATTTAAACTAACATGCAACATAGTATAAGAAAATATACGGGGCTGGAACGGTGGCTCAGCAGTTATGGCGCTTGCCCAGCATGCACGAGGACGGGAGTTCAAACCCCAGCACTGCGCACACAACGAAGTCTCGGAGCAACGAAAGCCACACGAAAAACTAAGTGAAAAAATGTTTCTCTCTTTCTCTCTCCCACTCTCTCTCTCCCACTCTCTCTCTCACTGTCCCTTTCTCTTAAAAAAAAAAAAAAAGAAAACAAAATATAAACTAATATTTTACATATTACAATGAAATATAAACAGGGAACATAATACAATGAACTGCTGGCTAACAGTAACAGGACAGCATGTGAAATGTAACACACTACAGTGAGATATGAGATGTAATGCAGGTCCACATACCACAGCTTAAACTAAAGTGCAACACGAATGAGAACCAGCATGTACCATACTACAGTGAAAACAGGAACTTCCTACTCCTCCTTTCTTTTGGGAGAGGACTGAACCCAGAGGCACTCCACCACTGAGCCACACCCCCAGCCTTTTTCATTTTTTGAGACAGGGTCTTGCTAAACTGCTGAGGCTGGCCTCCAAACTGCAATCCTCCTGTCTCAGCCTCCGAAGTTAAAGCCCCCCACTTTGTAATACAAAGGGGATCACAAGATACATTGTATTCCGCAGCTCACCTTTTCATTTATTTCTATATTCTGGAAATGCTCTATGGAGACTTAAGATTGTTTATAGCTTCTTTCTGTTAAACATTTCCTCAATGATCTTTTACGTAGATATCGTTGCATAATTATGAGTGAATTATTAGATAGAATTCTAACAGAGGAATTATATAGAAAATTAGCCCTCGTGGCATTTGATGCAAATATAGCTGCACCTCTGCTTGCAGAGCTGACCGGCCTTGGTCCTTCAGTGGGGACAGCAAGAGGCTGCATCTGTGCAGGCAGGAAGGCCTGGGCTACCGCGGGGGTTCTGGAGTCCCACAGTTCTGCCTCTGACCCTGGTTAGCTACCACAGTTCAAGCAGGGACCTGGCCTGTGACTCACTTCCCTCTGAGTGAGTGGTGTGTGCTGCAGATCCACCTGGTGGCTCCAGAACAGGTGCTGCCATTCCTGGCGAAGGGCTGCGGCAGACCAGGGTGAGCGGAAGTCAGCTGAACGCCACCTCCCAAAGCGCTCGAGAGACACCCAAGCTTTTTTTCCCTTTCCTTTTTGTTTTTGGGTTAGGCAGTGTTCTACCTCTGAGCTGCATCCCAGACCTTTTTATTTTGTTTTTTGACACAGGTCCTGCGTGTGGTCAAGGTCAGGCTTGAACTCGCGAACCACCTGCTTCAGTTTCCAGAGTTGCTGGGATTACAGGCGTGAGCCACTGTGCCTGGACTGAACTGTTCTTGTCCTGGTTTTGAAGTACGGCACTGTGTGTGCTATGGACATGCTTCACCCCTGAGCTATGAGCCCAGTCCAGACACCCGAGCTCTTTATGGAGCCTGCCCTGTCGGAGGTTTGAGCAGTGCTGTGCAACGGGGAACACCCCAACAGCACCTCCTGGCACCCATGACCCAACCTGGCCCCTTGCCTCCCACTATGAATTTAGAGCCTCCTTTTAATGGATATAAATGTTTCTTTATGGTAGGGCTAACATTTAATAACTCTACCAAAGCATTCTTTTTTTTTTTTAAATAGAGAGGGACAGTGAGGAGAGAGAGAAACAATTTTATTTAGAGTTTCATGTGGCTTTCGCTGCTCCAAGACTCCGTTGTGTACCTGGTGCTGGGGTTTGAACTCGCGTACTTGCGCATGCCAGGCAAGTGCTGTAACTGCTGAGCCACTGTTCCAGCCCCTACCAAAGCATTTTTAAAAAATATGACTTATACAGTTGCAAACAGCAAACTCAGCAGTCCTTACAGTTTTCAGAAAAAAATCTACCTTTCATTAAACAGTCACAGGAGAGCAATTCCGGGGCACAGTGAGTTAGCGGAAATGGAGAACTCACATTAGTAGATGGCAGGTGCACGTTTACTAACAGAGGCCGAGCAGCCCTCATCTGGACGGACTGGGATCAAAAGGGGTCCAGAGTTTTATTTTTGGATTTTGGAATATTAGTGTCAATTGTATAAGAGGCACATTCCTAACTCAAAAATCCAAAGTCTGAAATGTGAAATCCTTGTTTTTTTTTTCTGGTACTAGGATCAAACCCAGGACCTTGTACATGGTAAGCAGGCGTCCGGCCACTGAGCTACGCCCAGATCTCCAAATCCCTTTACTTCTCCAGCTCTTAAAAAGCTTTGGATTGTGGAACATTTCAGTTTTTCAGGTCAGAGAAGCTCTGCTCGTGTCAACTCCTTGATTTATGAAGCACTGTGAGGTCACGAAAAAGGCAAAACAGGACAACCACCCCGACAGAGCCCCGAGATGGAGAGCGCTCTGTGTGCGCCAGGCCTTCCCACGGAGGCCGTGTCGTGGGGCCCAGTCCCCACGTCCACCTGGTCAACGGCGCATGCCTCGTGTTCAGCCTCTGGACCCAGAGTGCTGCAAGAGGCAGCCCTGGGCCCTGGGTCTCCTGGTGCCCCCCACTAGGGAAGGACAAACCAAGAGCCCTTGGGCTTCTTGTCTACCACCAGGGCTGACTTCACAGGCACATTTCCCCAGCTGTCTCACAGTGTCACTTTCAGGGTGAGGCGTGACCGCCCTGGAAGCCCCGGGCCACGCTCACCTCTCCTTCTCTGCGAAGTCATTTTGCAACTTCTGTTCCTTCTCGAGGGCAATCGTCTCAGCCTGGCTCTTCAGAGTCTGCTCGTATTCTCGGATTTTCTCTTTAAGTGCTTTTATCGTAACCTCTGCAGAAGGAAAGAAAAAGAAAGAAAAACCGGCGATGAGAGAAGCGTGGCTCTGTGTGGCTGCACGCACGGAGCTTTCGTGAGTGGCAGGATCGGTGTGTTTTAAACCAGAGTCCGTCCACCCGACACAAAATCGATGCTTACGAGTCCCTTCGGAGACCTTCTACTCCCTAAATGTTAAATTGAACTTCCAACGTTCAGGAGGAGGAGATCAATGGATTTTGCTGGGAAGGGTCCTCTGGTTTCTCCAGCATGCTTTAAGGAAAGGGGGCAAATCAATGGTAAAGTATAATATTGTCTTATTGATGAGTCTTAAATTAGTCCTCTAGTGAGGGAAGATTAATAAAGTCTTAGTGGGGGTTTAAGTACTTTCACACAGAGAGAACAGATCGCTGCGGTGTGCACGTGGTGGAGATGGAGTCCCGCGTGCCTGCACACCCAGGCGGCCAGGGGTGGGGCTTTGCTGCTTCCCAAGTGACAGGAACTCCAGGTGCTGAGGGGACACAGTGCCACCTCCTTGGTCGGAGCCAGGCTGCTGGGGCAGGGCCGTGAAGGAGCCAGCAGCACTCGGAGCCCCATGGAAAAGGGTCGCTTGGGAGGCAGGGCCACCCTGGGGACGCTGGCCCATTACAAGAGCCACTTCAACTGCCCAAACCAGGACCATCAACACAGATGAGTGGCACAGGGCCCCAACTCAGGCTGGCGGGTGCCCTCCTACAGATGCCCCTCTGCAGCTCCAGTCCCAAGGGGGTGGAGCCCTTGGGGACCGTCACCTGCTGCTTCCAGATCCATCTTAGAAGGCGGGGCTCAGGTGGGCACTCAGGAAGGGCTGCACTGAGAGTGAGAAAAGCCGCCAGGCTCCGGCAGGTGCGTCACCTGAGGCCCCATGGAAGGAGCCCTGGGGTCCACGTGCTGCACAGGTGTCCCCACCCCATGCTACAGGCAGAAGGGCCAAGCATCCACACGGTCACTCAGACCGCGGACCTGAGAAAACAAAACAGGCATCTCCAGTGGGACTGCCTCGCCTGCCCGGTCTCACCTGACCGCCCGCCAGCACGGCTACAGAGTGCGCCCAAGCCACTGTGTTCACAGAATTATTCCCCCAGGTTCCAAACGACCTGCCCAAAAGGCGCCTGTCTCTCCCCTCCAAGGCCTGACGGGGTCATTGGTTTTAACCCTGTCTTTTCTTCAAGGAGAGCCCTCCGGGTTCTACACAGTGAAAAAGGCCAACTTCTCCTAATAAAGAGCCCTCAGCTTTAGCCACCAGGCCGTGTGACGTCCCACGCCTGGCTGTGCTCCCACCTGGGCCCATGGGGGTCCACGGGAAGGCACACACATCTGGGGAATGGCACTGTCACGGGAGCTGGTGCCCCACTGCTGCCTTCCCTACGCTGTTCCAACGGAGAGGCTCCAGGTGGCACCTATTCTCCTTGCAGGGAGTTTGGAGCAACTCATGGTGCAGCTCTGGGCCTCCTCTGCCCCCTCGATCTGCGTCCAGGGTGTTCCCAGGCATCTCACCAGGCTCCTGGCCACATGAGGTGGGTGCTGGTGGAAGGACACTCATTAGCTGTGCCTGGATCCCCACTCACTCATCATCCCGCATGGAGGTGGGGAGATTTATACTGCAGGCTTCAGAAATTCCTTTCTTGCTCTAACTTCCTTTTCTTTTTAGTGGAACTGGGGATGGAACCCAGGGCCTCATGCATGGTAGGGAAGTGCTCTTCCCTGAGTCACATTTCATTTTCATTTTATTCTGAGACAGAGCCTAAGTTGCCCAGCCTGGCCTTGAACTTGGGATCCTCCTGCACCTGCCCCGCACCCGGCTCTGAGCCAATTTCTGTCTTTTTTTTTTTTTAAATGGTTTCAATTTTTAATATACAAAGGCATCAGGAAACACAAACCTTCCTGTGAAGCTTTTCAATACTTGAGGAGGCCGACAGCAACGCCCGACATGGCCATGCTGCTAAGTTACCTCCAAGTTTGCTCAGTGCATCAGAAATGCGCTTTTCACCATCTATCACGCCGTGACAATGACAACAGTGCTGTGCACTCCCACCCTTCCAGTTAGCATCGTGTCATTTTTGGGAGAGAAGAATAAAACCACATTTTGTTTCCCTTGGCGATTAGGAAAATTGTTATTAATGAAGGAAAAAGGGGGGAAGTTTTGGCAAAACAAGTTCAAGGAGACGCTGACACAGCCAAGTGCCAAGGGCGTCAGTGCGGCTCCTGTTCAGCCCTCCGACAACCTGGGAAGGTGCAGCTCTGCCCAGGGCCGCATGCCTCGCAGCGTTGGGCACGGCTCCCACGGATAACGCCCCACAGCAAACCCAGTAGCCGGTTACGGTTCTCAGGGAAGGCAGCACCTTCTCTCAAAAGGATCCTGGCTTAATAAGCCCACTGCTTGCTGTCAAGCAGGACAAAGCTGTCCCTTCGAGTCCCTAAGGCCTACCACACTCAGCAACCAAACTGAGGTGGGGTCTGAGCTGGCACTGGTTCCCCCGCCACGCCAGCTGCATCCCCCAGCTCCAGCATGGAGGTCCTGCTGGCCCGAGGAGACGATGGGGGACCTGGCACCTGCTGCCCTCACAGCCCACGCCTGCCTGTACAGTGGAGTCCTCCTACATCACCCTGGTCCCTCCTGAGATCTCCCCAAGGCCAATGCTTCCCCTACATCCGTCTGCGGCATTCTCAACGCCAAGGGATGATGCTCACGACACTCACCCTTAGCTCTTCATTAGCCCTGTCACCCAGAAGGCCGTGCAGGAGCCAGCCAGCAGCTGCCTCTCCTTTCTACCTAAGGCCTCACCCACGTCCCCAGGCCAGGTCAATCAGCTGGGTTCAACACTAGGAAGCCAGCGGGCTCTGGGCTCCGGGACACTGCACACACCTGGTGTTAGGTGCAGGAGCGATTTCTTTGTTCCTCCCTGCTCTCTGCCCTCTGCCTGGCAGGCTCTGGGCAGCACACCAAGCTGCTTTCTTTCACTGGGCCCCTAATGAATAGGTGAGGCTGGGAGGGGAGGGCGGTGCGTAAGCAGCAGCGCTCAGGATGCTCTGGCTGCGTCTGGAGCCTTAATGGATCAGCAGCAATTACTAAATGACTTACTGTGTGTGACCCTTTGATCATGAGCTGGCTCTCTGACAGGTGGCGCCCAGAGGCAACACATCAGTCTTTTAAAAGGCAGAGCTGATCACATGATGACACAGGAGGAATTTTCAAAGAATCCCAATCAGCCCCGTCTGAGGGCAATAAAGTCATGTGTAGTTATTGTGCAGAGAAGTCTGACTTCTACATAGCTGAGCATTATCATTATCTCCCTTTAACGATTCTGCTTTTTGCCCCACCCTGGCTTATGATGTATGTGACAATCAGCGCCAGTCTCAACGGCATGGGGAAGGCAGCTACAGGACAGAGGAAGGGAGCCAGGGAGGCGCCCACTTCCCACCCACCTTGGTTCTTCACTTCGGCAAATTCCTTGTTGTACTCTTCCAGAGTTTCCCGCAGCTTCTGGTTCTCTGTTTCGATGTCGTGCAGGCGTTGCACTTTGAGCTGTAGCTGCTGCCCGAGGTCCAGAGCTGGCACAGGATCTGTAGGGAGGGGGCACATGTCAGCCACTCGGAGCCCACCGACCCTGGGCCCAGGCAGTAGGCTCCCGGGCCCCCACGGACCCTCCTGCAGGCTCCTGGGCCCCCATGGACCCTCCTGCAGGCTCCCAGGCTCCCACGGACCCTCCTGCAGGCTCCCGGGGCCATTTCTCTTCCAGGGGGTAGCGGGGCCTCTCTGAAACTGAGGATGGGTGGGAACAGCCCAGGGACTCACTGGAGTTTGCCAACTCTCTGGTATGGTGCAATGCCCTAACGATTTCACCTTTGATCTGATAAGAAGGGAAACGTGGGCAGCAGAGGAGGGAGCCCAGGAAAATCCACCACACCCCCACAGCTGCGCTTGGAGGATGGCTTGTCCAAGAAAAGGTGCCTACCGGCTTGACATTTCTAATGTCATGAAGCTGGAAATGACAACTGATGTTCTGAGAGTGGCACACAGGTCACAGAACACTGTAACTGAGGAACACATTCTCACTGGAGCCTCACAACACTGAGGAGACGTGGGACAGAAGCGGAAACTAAAGGTCAGGAAGCAGAGGGCTGGGCCAAAGCTGCCTGGCCAGCTGGTGGAGAGGAAGGGAACCCTCGGGCTCTACCGGGGGACACCCTGTTTCAGCACACCATCACTCTTCCTGGATGCCTTCCTTTACTGACGAAGGATGCTGAGAGAAGTCAGGGCAAGTAGCTGCTGATTGCAAGGCTAGAGAGCCCAACAGAAGTGTAGCTGGTAACCCAGCAGCACCCCTGTGACGGGCCAGGAGGCCACCGAGCTGCGGATTTCAGCAGAGTACTGAAGAGGCCTGTGAGGTCTTGGGCCAACTGAATGTGCTATCTGCCATCGGATTTACTTCACACTGGGTTTTAATCTGAAGCTGGAGATCGCAGACATGCAATTGATGGGTGTGACTCTTGGCTTTACCATTACTACAGTGAAGATGGACGTTAAACACTGTCCTGCATCCGTTCCATATTCACTTTCTACAGAGCAATTATCATCCACCTGCTGGGCTCCAGCAGGGCACTTTCTCTGGAATTCTCAGGCTCCAAGAGGGAAATGCCCAAACCCACTGCGCTTGGAAAGAGGATCAAACTCATTCCCGGCCGGGGCGCAGCATCATCTGTGAGCTGGCTGGAGATTTAGTCTCCTGTTGAGGAGCGCTAAGCACCACGCACGGTAGACCAACCCGGGTGCACATTCAGGGGCTTGCTTAACTTGCAAATGCCAGCGTCATTAATTTTTCAGACCACCCTTGGTTCCTGGAAACCAGGGCTGGGTCCACCAAGCCTCTGCGAGCGCGTCCATCAGGAGCCAGCGGCTCTCTGGGGTGCCGATGTCTCTGCAGAGTTTAAGGGAGCAGGCACTGGGCTGCGGGGAGCTCCCAGCAAACCCTGCGTGTGGGGTCCAGCACCAATGCTGTCCGCCACGCCGAGCCCTGCCCTGCCTGCTGGGCGTCCCTTCTGCGTGTGTGCGTGCATCAGGTTTTCATTTATGGCTCTTCATTATTATTTTAATCAGCATTAAAACACTTATGTAAAATTAGATTTCAAAATCTATTTTGGGGAGATGGTTCTGCTAAGCAGGAGTAGTAAAAACAAGAAAAATGGATTCTCAGAACCTGCCAGGTGCAATTTTTCTTTCTTTTTAAAAATTTCAGCACCGGGGCTGGAGCAGTGGCTCATTGGTTGCAGCGCTTGCCAGGCATGTATGTGCAAGGACCTGGGTTCAAATTCCAGTATCATGTACACAACTAAGTGTTGGAGAAACAAAGGCTAGACAAAAATATAAATAAAATTGATTCTCTCTCTCTCTCCCTCTCTTAAAAAAAAAACTTTAAAATTTTTTTCAGCATCTCCGCAGTCAACCTTCCTGCCTCCCCTCTTATCCCTGTGGCCGGGTGCTAGGCGGATGGCCTAGGGAATGAGCAGTGTGCCCTCCTCCTCTACCTGGAGCTGCGACGTGAACTGATGTGGAGTCACGGAAGGAGAGGCAAGAGGAACACTAGTTTGGAGAACTATCCACATGGCTCAGGTCGGCTGTACCAGTTATACCTCTAAAGAACCACGCCAACACCGCCTTCCCTCCCTAACGCTCCCATCAACGTTTCCAGCTCCAGGGGAAAACACAGCTTCTCATGCGACTCAGCCAGGAATCCAGGGACGTACGGAGACAACACGCACATTATATCAAGCGAATAGCAATTAGACCTTCAGACAAATTTTCAGAGCATCATACTGCCAATGAAAGTTCTGGTAATCTCCTAATTATTCATCATGGCATCTATATTTAATCCAGCACTAGTAGAGGTTAACGCCTGGGCAGCTGAACTGGGCAGGAAAAGGAATGAGCCGAATGTTCAACCATCTCCGCGCACTGAACTCCAAGTGTCGCCACGCTGCAGTGTGGTGACTAAGTGCTACCGCATCTGAATATTGTTTTGGGATGTGTAAAAGGCATTGCTAAAGTAGCTCTCAGGCTTAATTTTTATTACTTGTATTAAAGAACAGCTAATTACCACATGACAATATAATGACTCTTGCATGTTTGGGCTGGAGACCCAAACAATGAATTTCAGCATGCCAAACCCCAACCTGCACGCTAATCTGGGGAAATCATAGCTTTTGTCTCGTCAATGATTTCCAATGCCATTTAAACCCCACACAAGTATTGTTAGGTCTCACACTGCGTGTCAGGAGCCTGCGATCTCAGTAGCTCAATTAGGAACTGTCTGGGGGAGGGAAGAGAACACACCCATATGCAAAAGAGGAACACACAAAATCCTGTGACCCCGTCTCCCAGCCTCCTCCACTAACAGCTCCATCTGCCCAACACAAGGAACTGGCAGAGTGCTTTACAATCACCTGAGAGCAGCTCTTAAAACACTGCGAGGAATTATGCAGCTAAATATGAACGCTGGGCTCAAGAACATCACTGTAACAAGCAACACCGCCACCTGTATTTATCAGCTCCTTCTGCTAGGTACAGAGGTCATCACCTCACTGATTCCGCCTTCCCAGGCATCTCCCCCAGGGACAGGGAGAGGACGAAGCCGGCCAGGCAAACAGGTATGCAAAACTCTGCTTCCCGAACCAGCAGCCAACTCAATTACACTGACTCTTCGCGTTAGTACGAGTATTTCCTAAGTGACTCTCTGCCCTGGGCAAGGCCCCGGTTAGGGTCTGGGACAGACACTTGGCCAAGTCAGCATGACCGGCCTCACAGGAGGTAGATCAGGTGCAGAACATAACCAAGGAGAACAAGACGCCCACTCAAGATCGGAGAGCCCGGGAGAGCAGAGTCCATTTTAAGCAGGGGTGACCCTAGGGTATCCCCGCCCCCACCCCAGTGGATACACAGAAACTTGAACCCTCGGACGCTGCAGGCGGTCAGTTACGTGGGCGACGCAGCAGGCAGGGGAGAGAGGAGGATAGAGCCAGGCATGGCCAAAAGCAGAGCCAGCTGACTGCCAGCAACTGACGTGCATCCTATGACATCAGTGCTGTTCTGGCTGCCGCGGGGACAGGGCGGTGAGCAGGCCTGCCACGGGGGCTGGGGACACAGCTCGGCAACAGAACCCATACAGGAAGTCCTGGGCTCCACCCTAGGGACACTGGACTGAAGTCAGAGACAGACAGGAAGCAAAACCAGCAAGACAGAATGCCTTCACATACTGCCAAGAGTGCAGAAAGGGACACAGGAGCCAAGTCACGGGGTGTGGGAGGGCTCTGAGGAGGTGACCTGGGGGACAGCTGGTGGTGAGGGTCCTTGAGGGCTCACTCTGAGCAGAGGAGCAGCCGGGGCAAAAGCCCAGCAGCGGCTGCTGAGAATGCAGCATGGTCGGGCACAGGGGCAGCCAGGGTGGCTGCTGCCAGGGCAGCAATGAAGGAAATGCGTTGGCGGGAGGAGGCCTGCGCTCAAGGACTTAAAGAAAAACATGAACGCAATTAGCAGAGGAATAGGAGATGTGATGAAGAGCCAAACGAACCCTAGCTGGAGGTGATGACTAACAAGCCGGAGGACCACATCTGAGTCCAGGCGACTGCTGGGAGATACTCAGAGGAGGGCTCCCTGCAGGAGGTGGCCCAGGGGCACGAGAAAACCACTGCGGTACTTGAACCACAAGAGCAGGACCGAGTGCAGAGAGGCAGGTTGAGCCTCAGATCACCCAACCTTCTGCCAGGAAGGAGTTTTTGAACAGCTATACAGGGAAGGGGGAACAGAAGCAGCACTCAGCACGATCTTCCCTGAGAAGACAAGAGATCAGATGTCCACAACACTGGAATGTGCAGGGCAGAACACTGAAAGGAGGGGCATGCACAGAGAAAGAGCCACGGAAATGCGGAGGGCTAATAGAGAGCATCTTCCCAGAGTGCAGCCCACAGGGCAAGGGCAGGCTGAAAACACTCGGAATCTGAGGGTTGGGAGACGTCTCAGTTACAAATAGCCAGAGAAGAGAGGCCTGTTGAAGATCCAGAGGGCCTCCGGAGGGTGCAGGACTACACTAATCTTACAGGGTAGCCCAGAACCTAAGTAGAAGCTAAAATAGGCCCCGAATGACCAAGCTGATCTGCAGTTAATTTAACTCCCTACCTAAACTTTAACACTCTTAAGAAAGATAATAAAGGGAGGCTGGAGCGGTGGCTCAGCGATTACAGTGCTTGCCTGGCATGCACGAGTACATGAACTCAAACCCCAGCACCATGCACACAACTAAGTCTCAGAGCAATGAAAGCCACATGAAAAACTAAATAAGAATAAAAATTGTTTCTCTCTTTCTCTCATGTCCCTCTCTCTTTAAAAAAAAAAAGAGGAAACAGAAGAAGAGGAGGAGGAGGAGGAAGAAGAAGAAAATAAAGGGCTGGAGAGGTGGCTCAGTGGTAGCGCTTGCCTGGCATGCATGAGGACCCGGGTTTGATCCCCAGCACCATATACACAACTAAGTGGAGAAAAAACAAAACACAAAAACCATATGAAAAAATAAAAAATTAATTTTCTCTCTCTCTCTTTAAAATTAAAAAAGAAAAAGAAAGATAGATAATAAAATCCAGACAGCTGACATATATAATGTTGAACATTCTCCTGAAAATTACTAGACGTACAGAAAAGCAGGATAATAAAGGGGGGAAATAGGTTAGCAAAAGAACCAGAAATGACAAGAGAGAATGAAACTAGACTAATATTTGGCAACAGAAGTTTCAAACCATTTGTTACTAAAATCAAAATGCAACGGCTTCTGACTAGCTAGAAAGAAAATTTGAATATCAGGGAAAATGAAAATTTACCAGTTGAGTTTCAACAAATGCCTTTTCCTAATTGGTACACAGATTCAAAAATATGAATCAACCACCCTAAAGTAACCACTTAAAGTCAGTGTTATAGCCAACGAGGCCAGCTGGGGAGATAAAATAAAAACAATACTCAAGGGGCTGGAGCGGTGGCTCACTGGTTTTGGCTCTTGCCTGGCAAGCATGAGGACCCGAGTTCAAACCCCAGCACCACGTACACAACTGAGTGTTGGAGCAACTAAGGCCACGTGAAAAACTAAATAAAGTTGTTTCTCTCTTTCTCTGTCTCTCTCACTGTCCCTCTCTCTTTAAAAAAAAAAAAAAAAAAAAAAAAAAAAAAAAAAAAAAAAACAAAACAATACTCAATCTAGACTTTGGAATCAAAGACCAGAAAGTTATTATAACCACGGCCAAGGATTTAAATAAAAATGTGATCAGAACAAGGGGAGAAACAAGACAAATAAGACGAATCAAATGTAATTCTAAAACTTAAAATACAAAATCTGAAATGAAAAAAAATCACTAAATTGGCTTAACAATAGATTAGGCTGTAGAGGAGAAAAACATTAGTGAATCCAAACTGAATAAACCGAACAGAGCATAAAAAACTTAAATACAAATCAGCATAATCAAATTGCTGAAGTCAAGAATAAAAACCTGAAATCTTAAAAAGCAGAAAAAAGAAAATGAACCAAATTCAGGAAAAGGAAGATAAGACTGGGCCAGATATCTGTCAGAAACAGTTACAAAAACAGAAACCACCAGAAATTCTATACCCAATAAAAATATCCTTCAAAATGCAGGCGAGGAAGAGATTTCTCTTGCCAAGCTGGACGAAAGCAGTGCACTGCAGGAGAAAAATGCGGAGTTCTACAGACTGAGGGAAGAGGACGCCCGCTGGACACGCGGATCTGCGCGAGGGCTTCAGCGACTCTGGGAATGGTGAGCACACGGCAAAAAGAAAACCGCGCTTAACTTCGGCACAGACAGCCGACTGAAGGAGAGGTGACAGGAGCGCGCTGCAGGGCTGAGCAGAGGAAAGTGAGAAAGACCAAGCAAGGAAAGGCAGAGAGCTAGCATCCCACGCCGTGCGCGCAGCGGGAGACTCTTACCTAGGACAGAAGGCGTGCGTGCGCTAAACGTGGCTGCTTTATAGCCTGAGCTAACCACTGAACACACGGTTAGAGCTAAGATGACAAACGGGAAGGTAAAGCTAAAAGTCAGCCAAAAGAAAGCAGGAAATGTAACTGCACCAAAAGCAGGGGAGACGGAGTAGGACGGCACACTCAGCCACAGGAGGTGGCACTGGATCTCAGGCTCCTCCGCTCTGCATTAAAGCCACACGTGCGACACTCCAGAGGCCACGGTCGGAATGGACTTTGAGACTATTTACAAGAAACAACTTCAATATTAAGATGCAGGTTAATAGCAAAGGGAGAGAGATAAGGAGAAAGACGCAACCCGAAAACATGAATCAAAAGAAACGGAAAGGCCTACAATAAATCAGACGAAGAAACTCTAGGACAAGGACCAGCGAGAAGACAGGACAGTCTTGACGACACCTCAAAACAGCTTCCCAATCCACAAGATGAAGCTGATGGAACTGACGAGAGAAAAGGAGAATTGGTTCAAGATCTTGAACTCCTTTCCCATCAACTAACAGCACAGTGAGACACATGACATCATTACGGACACAGAAGACTCAACAGCGTCAACCGACTTGGCCTGACTTTCACGGGACCCCCCCACCCATAACCGCAGAACACGCGCTTTCTTCGGGCGCACAGAGTGCCGTTAGCTAACAGAGAACACTTATAAAACAAGTTTCGACAAATTTAAAAGATCAGAATTCCTGCAAAGCATAGTTTTTGCTCAAAATGGAATAAAAGAATGCCCAGAGCCACCACTTTAAGAGAAAAATCTAAAGGCTGGGCCGAGTGGCGATGTGGGAGGCTGAGGCAGGAGTGCAAACTCGAAGGCAGCCTCGGCATCTTGGCGAGACCCTATCTCAAAATACAACACAATCCAGTCCAGTCGGATCCAATAAATAGGGCTGGGAATGTTGCTCAGCGGTAGAGCTCTTGCCTAGCATGCGTAAGGTCCTGGGTTCAATCCCCAGAATCGGGGGGTGGGGGGCGGAGAACAAATCACACCCAAAGTATGTAGAAACTAGCAAAGACAAAGACTGAAAGAGGGGAAAAAGAGAAACCAACGCAAACATTTCAGAGTTTTCTTTATTTTTTTTTTTTAACGGGGAGAGAGGGAGAAGGGGAGAGAGAGAAAGAGAAGCAATCTTTATTTAGCTTTTCATGCGACTTTCATTCCTTAGATACTTTGTTGTGTACGTGGTGCTGGGGTTTGAACTCGGGTCCTCGTGCTTACCAGGCAAGCACCATAACCGCTGAGCCACTGCCCCAGCCCGAGTTTTCTTTATTTTTAAGTGGTGCATTGTAATTATGTAGAACAGTAGGATTCACTATGTCCCACTCATGCATGCATACCACATAATCTGATTCTGTACTAATGACTGAATCCAGAAACATTCTGACTGAGCAACATCCCCAGCCCTCTTTTAATAATTTTTTGAGATATAATCATGATATGCTGCCGAGGCTGGCCTCAAACTTGTGGGCCTCCTGCCTCAGCCTCCTGAGTAAGGGGGATTATAGGTGTGTGCCACTGTGCCTGGCAAGTGTCTCTAGCCAGGCTGATCAAGGGGAAAATGAGGATTCACAACTCCTAAGACCAGGAAATGAAAGAAAGGACATCATCATACATCCTACTTCTAGAAGGTGACAAGTTATTATGATCAATGACCCCAAGAAGTTTGCTAATTTAGATGAAATGGATTATTCCTTTAAAAACTTCCAAGTTACCAAAACTGACTCAAGAGGAAATAAAAAATAATCTTATATGTTAAATAATCTTATATATGCTAGCTGTAATAGTCCTAATATGTTAAAGAATGTAAATTTGAGATTAAAAATCTTGCAACACAATCTGGGGCTCAAACGGCCTCAAACTTGAACCAGAGAAGTTCTCCAAAGAAACCACAGCTTTGCCAACTGGAGGAAGGGAGAGCACTTCCTGGCCAATAAAGACAATAAAAGGAAAAAACTGTACTACAGCTTTCTATTCCTCACAAAATTAAACACAAAAATCCTTAGTAAGATATTTGCAAATTAAATCCAGCAAAATTTAAAAAGCATGATACATCAAAACCAAGTAGGGTTTCTCCTAGTGACGCCAAGATTGGTTTAACATTTGCAAATCAAACTTTGTCACCACATTAAGAGAATACAGGAGAAAGATTATTCGATATCACAGATGTAGAAAAAATACAACAAGATTCAACAGCCATTCAAGACAGAGCCCTTGGCAAACCAGAAATGAAGGCGACCGTGGAAGAACGCCTGTAGGGCGCCACAGGCCACAGTGAAAGCCCCACTGCTCTTCCTGCTGGCGCACTGTGGACGCTGTCCCCGCCTCTGTTCACACCGCCTTCAGCAGCCAGCGCAAAACGGGCAAGAAGAGAAACAAACGCACAGCAGCAGAGACTTTGAACCCCATGGGAACACAGGACACAGAAACCCGGGACCTGACGCTGACAAACCCAGCAGCCATCAAAACACAGTCTCCTCAACGCACATGAACATTCGGGAAAGAACACTTTAGGGAAAATAAAAAGATCCCACAAACTTCTAGAACTAATAAGTGAGTATAAAAGGCTTAGAGCTGTAATATTATGTAAAAGCTAATGGTATTTCCACGCAAAGGCAACAATCAATTGAAAATGAACTTACAGAGAAAAAAGCATTTACTCCACGTGCCCAAGAGCAGGCCCCGCCAAGCGAGAGCGCTGAACGCAACACGCCGCCCGCGCCTCCAAACTGCAGATTAGGGCTAAGAGGAACTCCGGGGACCTAGGTAGATACGCAGCGCTGGGCTGGAAGACGCCACAATGTTCTCGATTTTCCCAAAAAAAAAAAAAAAAAAAAAAAATTACAACTGAATAAGACAATAATTCATTAAAACTGGGCAGAAGACTGAAGATATTCTAAACCAAGACCTAGGAGTGACCAAAACCACGTGAAAAAATACTCAGCACCATTGGTGATTACGAACATGTGAATTAAAATTGTAATGAAATATGCTCACTAGATTGTCAAAAATCAGATGCTACCTAGATGGAGATGATGGGCAGCACGAGGAACCGTCCTGCTTCTCGTGGAGGGACAGAGACAGCCACTGTGAAACGCAGTGCGGTGTCCTCTCCCTTCTCCTGATGGTGCTGGGGATTGAACCCAGACGTGCTCTACCCCCAAGTCACATCTCTAGCCCTAGGCTAAGGTGCAGAGGCTGGCTTTGAACTTGCAATCCTCCTGCCTCAGCTTCCCCAGTAGCTGGGATTACAGACCTGGGCATTGTGCCTGGCACAATGTGGCTTCTCTTACCAAGTTAAATGTGCAGCTACCCTGTGACTGAGCAATCCCGGTCTCAGTATCTGCCTGAAGAAATGTGAACATGCCCATGCTGATGCCCATACGGCAACACCGGATGCCCACACTGATGCCCATGTGGCAACACCGGATGCCCACACCGATGCCCACGCGGCAACACCGGATGCCCACGCCGATGCCCACGCTGATGCCCCACCTGGCAACACCGAATGCTGACATTGCTTTGATTTGTGACAAGCACACACCTGGAAATGGTAGAGGTAAACAAACCATCCCACATGCAGACAATGCACTACCACGCAGTTCTAAGGAAAGGGCTACTGCCACCGAGGACAGATGGAGCCCACTGAGCACAGACTGCACCAACTTACAAGGCTCAAGTAGATGGTGGTCCAGAAGGGACGTGCATTCAATGGAAACTGCTTCTAAGTTTGGATTCTTTCTTCTTCGGGACAGCACAATACTCCCCTAAACTCTGGGTGCTGCCTGCCAGCTGCAGCTCCCCGCCAGCCCAGGACACAGGAAAGGAAAGGAAACAACTGAAACTGTAGTGTGTTTGTGGCAAACCTACGGTGCTCAGCAGGCGAGTCATATTAACACTGGGGACTGAACCCAGGGGCACCTAACCACCGAGCCACACCCCAGCCCTTTACATATCTTATTTTGAGACAGGGTCTCACTACGTTGCTTAGGGCCTCGCTAAGTTGCTGAGGCTGGCTTTAAACTTGTGATCCTCCTGCCTCAGCCTCCCGAGTTGCTGGGATTATAGGCGTGTGCCCCTGTGCCCATGCACCCCATACTACTGGAGAAGTACCTGAATACACTGATTCCAGTTACAAGAAACTGCAGAAATGACAATGTCAGCCATACTCACAGGAAAGATCTTGGGCTGCTGGGGTTTAAGATTTTAAGGGATCTTGAAGGATGACAGAATCATCCTGTATCTTCATTTGAGGTGGCCACATTGTCAAACAGGTATGTCTCATTGCACGTAAACCACACTCTACACTGCTGAGCCGCAAGGATGACTTCCGGGCTGGGGTGCACCTCAGTGGTGGCGGACTTGCCCAGGCTGCAGGCCCCGGGCCCCATCCCCAGCGCCACCCCAAACCAAAAAACACTCAGAATTTTCAGAGAGCAAAAATGCTTTTTGTACTGCCAATAAAATAATTTCTGTTCCTCTTTTTTTTTTTTTTTTTTAAAGAGAGGACAGTGGGAGAGAAACAGAGAGAATCAATTTTTATCGAGTTTTTCACATGGCTTTCATTGCCCCGACACTTAGTTGTGTACATGGTGCTGGGGTTTGAACCCGTGTACTTGCGCATGCCGGGCAAGCGCGGTAACCGTCGAGCCACCGCTCCAGCCCCTCCGTTCCTTTTTAACCCGTCACTGCAACCTCTTACCCCTTGTGCTCTAACTCCACAAGCACATCATGTAGATAAGTGAGGACACACTGGGGCGACGAAATCTAATGTTTCTATTCTTGGGGACAAGGGCAGAAGCAGTTTGGACACCAGTGACTTGGCCAGAGGTGGCGGCTGGGTGGACGATGACAGTGGCGGCTGGAGGGATGAGGAGGGCCTGGGGGACCCTCCTAGAGGCTGCTTTCTCACTGTCCACCAGGTGTGCAGAAAGAAAGGGACCCAGGCTGAGGCCCGCAGGTGCCGCTGATGCCACCGCGTGAATGCAGACGCCCCTGACTGTCCCCAGAAGGCCTGGATCTGGCGGCTGAGTGAGGAGGGACCGCTATGCCTCACGGGGCTGAAAAGCCCCGTCCCCTTCTTAATGGACCCAAAGCCCATGTTTGCACAGAGCGCTCTGCGGGGCAGGGCTGTCCCCTGCCGTCAGCCCCGGGATGAATGTGCCCCTTGTGAGCGCCATCCAGGGGATGACATCACAGCGCGGCAGACGCTACTTTTCGCCGGGGCACTCTAGGCTAATGTAATCATACGATTACATAATTAACCCAGCTGTCTCATTAAGAAAATCAACTGGAATTCAGGGCATAATTAGTCATACAGCAATTAGCATGCTGATGAGCGACTGATGAAAAGCCGTCTCGATACCCGGCGTGCCAGGACCACCCGGTCACAGCAGAGGGGAACGAGGCTCTGCACCTCTACACGCGGGCACCAGGGAAGTCCCCAAGCCTCGCACGGCACTTCCTCACGCTCCTGCCCCAGGGAGGCCCGGGCAGGCAGGGCGGGATGGAGAGGGCTAACCCTGAAGAAGAGAGCAGTGTGCAGAGGCCGGTGGCTGGGGACACAGAAGCCCACCTGCCACACTGTCACTTCCCTACCACGTTCACAGCCAGCTCCTCGCCTGCAGACACCGTGTGTGAGATGGGGAGGCTGACGGGCCCCTGGGAGTTTGGTGACCCGGTCAAGGAGGGCAGTGAGGCTGGCTCTTGTCTGGTTTCCAATTCCCCAAGTGTCAGGGCAAAGCTTGACTGGCCCTGAGGTGGCTTCGGCACCAGCTGCAGGCCAGGATGCACAGGTGAGGCAGGTGGCAGCTTAGTATCTATCTACAACCCCTGGGGCTTGCTGCTCGCCTGCAGCCCCAACGCCCTCTTTCTGTCCGGTTTTCAGGTGCCTGAGGCTGATTCTTCAGAAAGAGAATGAAAATGTCTCATGTAGGAAACTGGCATCTGCAAGGGGACCCTGAAGTCACAGAGTTCTCTGGAGGGCACCCACTCTGCCTTGCCCACGCCAGGAGACTTGGAACACACGGACTGGAGTGCCCTTTCGGAATCTGGCAGGATGGCCACATTTCTTAGACTCTGGGATGTCTCCCGGAAGCTCACCGACTGACATCTGGGCACAAGAATGACCGGCATCTCCCCACCTTTCCCCAGCAGTGGTACAATGGACCCTGGGCAAAGGGCAGACAGGGAAGAAGGAAGAAGAATCAAAGAAAAGAATCTTCTAATTTTAACTATAATGTGTCCTCGCCGTAAGTAGCAGACACAAAGGACCCTACTGCTACTTTATTCTTACAGAAAGAATTAAAAAACGGTTCCAAACAGGGACAACCTGCCCTCTACTTCCTCATCCTCAAATGCTGGGCCAGTGCAGATATCCCCAGGGAGAACAGCTTTTCCTGACCCAAATCCAAACCTCCACCCAGCACCTGGGAGCCTGGCAGCTTGGAGCAGGTTCTGGGGACAGACTGGCCTACAATGGACTCTTTTTAGCCAGTTCTCTTTTAATAAAAAGGGTTTCCCA
Source organism: Aplodontia rufa (assembly GCA_004027875.1). Classification (NCBI taxonomy): domain Eukaryota; kingdom Metazoa; phylum Chordata; class Mammalia; order Rodentia; family Aplodontiidae; genus Aplodontia; species Aplodontia rufa. Next base: position 21,402 of record PVKS010009206.1, read on the forward strand.
GGCCAGAGGTGTGGCACGGTGGCAGAGCGCTTGCCTAGCATGCATAAGGCACTGGGTTCCATCCCCAGCATGACAGACAAGAAAAGAAAACGGCAATCTGCATGTCCATCCGCGCAGCACAGGCCGGCGCCCTACGGGAGCTCAAGCAAGACCACCAGCGGCGACATACTGGGATCGAGTATTTTATATCATTGGTAATGTGCTTCCCAAAGCTTAAATCTTAAAATAAAGCCTTGCAGGCACTGCCTTTGGTGTGTGAAGGGCTTGTGTCTGGAGGGACTAAATGACTCTCACGAGGAAGCCACAGGCAGAGGCGAGGAGTTGGGGTCATGCTGCAAAGAGATTTTCCCGAAAAATTCTGCAACCAAAGCAGACACGTTCTGCACACCAAAGCACCAATTCTGTGTCTCTCTCTTCTGTCTAGGAACTCTCTTAAAAAACCATCACCGAGATGTTTCTGAGACGGCAACGTCAGTCCCGTTTTAAACAAATTTATAAGTGTCCTGCAAAAAGCCAACTGAGCACACTCTCATCTATAACACATTCACAAGGGCTATTCAGAATCTTAGACTACAAGTAGATTATTCTCTGATTTATGCCGCCCCTCCCGACTCTAGAAATAAATACATACTCATTGTAAAAAATCTGAAAACATCAAGGAGCAAGTCACCCACGCGAGGTTAATGACAGGAGGATTATGCATGCCGCCAGAATTCACTCAGAACCAGCTACGCACGAAGCCTTAAAGAAGGCCATTCCAGAATATTTTCAGCGAGCTGAGAGGGTCACACTTAAAGAGCGGAGATGTTGATTTTTTGTATCACGACATTTAGAGGCTATTTTTACCTAAACGTTTAACTGCAGAACACTGTCCCAAAGGCACGGAGTCCTCTGCCGCCGGAGAGTGGGCCTCCCTAGGAGTCCAGGAGCCACGTCTCACTTGCATTTGTTTCTGCACGGTACAGGGGGCTGTTCAGCCTGGGGCTGCTCGGAAGCAGTGGCTGAGTGTGTAAGTGTGAAGGGGACCTCAGGCCTTTCCTTGCACACTGGGCTTGCTGGTGTTGAGGGACATGGTGTGATGTGGAGGGCGCTGGCCTTCTGATCCGGAAGCCCATTGCAGGGGAATGCCCCACGTGGGGGCCTCGCCCCCCAGGGATCCTGCAGGTCACAATGCTCATCCTCATTAGCAGATTCATAAGCATAAACCTTGATTAGAGGTACATTAAAAAGTAAAGCACACGCAGAGTCGAGATGCGGTGCCAGTGATGAAACGGATGAGGGGCCATCTGAGTTAACCTTGCTGTGAACCGGGATGTAAAACCAGCCTCCCACAGCTGCTGCATGGCAGCGACAGCAAAGGCCACGCTCGAGGCAGGGCAGCGAGAGAGGAGGACCAGCAAGCAGGCGCCTTCTCCGCATCTTCTGCGGGTCCTGTCTCTTGTAAAGCCGTAGAACCTAGCAACGGTGTTGTTCTCCGGAGGAGGAAGCAGCACCGCCTCAGCTGGGTCCAGGCCAGCCGTCCTAACGACTTCCTGAACTTCAGGGCCCCACAGCATGCAGATCTGTTGTCCCCAGATCTGTCCGCTTCTCTCCAGCTTCACTCCCGCCTCTGCTCATTTCCCACACACCTTGCACCCCTTTCTAACCTCTCGTCCAAGCTGCCGTGGGGAGGACCTTGTCAACATGCAGACTGAGTCAACCAAGTCCTGCTAAAACCTGGCCCTGGCTGCTCTGTTAGCAAGTGTCCAGAAGCCTGCGCTGGCCACCTGCAGCAGGTCCTCCCCGCACAGGCCATCGGGGGCCTGTCCTGTCGGCTAGCAGAGCTCCGCTGCCTGCTCTCCCTCCACGCCCACTCCTCACACGCACAGCTCTCCCCAGGCAGAGAGAGCCCTGCCTCTTGCCCTCTCTAGGCCACGTGTGTGAGGGGCTGCTGGGCCCCGTGCCGTCCTCCTTACTCAACACTTTTGCTCTGGTGGACTCTGCCAGCTAAGTCTAAACCTAAAATTCAGTAACTGCATAATTACTTTTGTTTTATTTTCAGCACTGAGAATTCAACCCAGAGGTGCTGCACCACTGAGCTCCAGCTCCAGCCCTTTTCATGCTTTGAGATAGGATCTCACTACGGTGTCGAGGTTGGCCTCAAACTTGCGACCCTCCTGCCTTAGCCTCCCAAGTCACTGGAATTACAGGCCTGTACCACTGCGCCAGGTGTGTAATTACTTACTGAAGCTCACGCTCCCACTAGACTCCAAGGTCTGTGAGGGCAGGAGCCTCGCCGGCTGCTGCTGCACCTCTCGGGCACAGCCCCACTCTCCACACACAGCAGACAGCAGGTCTCAGGCATTGACCCGGTCATACCAAGAAGACGAGGGTCACACACCTTGGAAGAATAGCGTGGTCTGACTAAGGAGAATATTTCCAATAAAAGTCTGAAAATACTCTCAAAATTGATTAAGGAACAAGGAGTGATCACTGGCAAATGACAAAGGACAGAAATGCCGACTCTTCACTGTCAGGACGACTCTTCACTGTCAGGACGGCAGGCTCCATGCTACCCTGCATGTAAATGCTAGCCAGTACCCGCCACGTGAAGCACACCCTAGAAATGATGCTATCGGGATTTCGGATGCAGAAGATGCAAGAGAGAGGAGCCAGGGACAGCTCAGCGACTTCTCCTTGACCAGATGAGTCAGATGAGGAAGAGGAAGTGGCAGAGCGGAGGGGGCTGGGGTGGAGGCTTAGGCTTAGGCTTAGGAGGCCGGACGCAGCAGGACAGCTGTCGCACAGAACACAGATGCTGGCCAGCAAGCACTGGCCACAACACCAAAGGCCCCAGAAGCTCACGTGATGGCTGGACGAGCCCTGGATGCTGAGTGCCACATGAAGGTCCACGCAGGCGTGGAAGTCTTCAGAGCGAAGCCAAAGCAAAAGGTGGGTTCAGAGAGCTGGAGGGCAGCTGCGGCAATGGAAGACACACTGTGCCCCCGCGCAGCTGACGCCTAACGCGCCCTCCACGGCAGCGCCACCTCCAGAGCGCAAGACCAAAACATCTCCAGGGAACATTGGGAAGGAGCATTTGGGTCCACTAATTTATGCATGCATTTCACAAATATTTACGGAGTTTCTGGTACAGGCATGCTCTGGGATAGACAATGGCGACATGATTAGGGACAGGACCACACTGTCTCAGTCTGCCCAGCCAGAAAACAGTTACCAAGTACTGTCCAGTGTCCATGGTGGTTCTGGGAGATGTGTCTTTCAATTCTGGACACAAGGCAGAGTGTATGCAGTACACAAGGCAGCCAGGACATCACGAGGGCCACCACTGTGTATGCGGCCTACCACTGAACCAAATGTCATTTATACAGCATGTGACTCTAGCTTTAACAGCGGTGAACACAGGGTCATAGGCTCAGAACGTGTGTGTGTGTGTGTGTGTGTGTGTGTGTGTAGGGGGGGGTGCCTGGGTGCGGTTGGGGTCAGACGTGGGCAGCCCTGTGTGGGGAAGCAGTGTCTCTGTGGAGGGATCTGGAGGTGTAAGGAGCATGGCCAAGATGCTGTGACCCACCTGCAGTGGGAGGGTGGAAAGACTTGTGTTGGCCTGAACTGTGGTGGTAGGCGGGGATGGAGACAAGAAATGGGGTCAGGACACATTGTGGAGGTGCATGGCCAGGTCTTGGTGACCAGGTGCCCTGGTGTGAGCAGCTGGGTAGGAGGTAGTGCAGCTCGCTGAAGAACGGGTGCTGGGAGAGGATGGCTTCAGTGGGCCACACTGGGTGTGCACAGGTGTCTACTGTCACGCCAGTGGGAAAGTCCAGGAGGACACACAGGCTGACATTCCCAGGAGTGAACTGGCCAGAGATAAAGAGCCTGTCCAGGGCGACCATCTGTGAACCCTGCTGCTGAGGACTGGGGCGGGGAGGCTTTCGGCCAACTGACAGCGCAGTCATTCACCGCTGTACCTGCCGAGCTCCAGGTGCTGGGAAAGAGCAATAAAGCGAAGCCCTGTCCTCCAGGAGCAGCCCCCCACTGGGGTTAATGGACGAGCAATGAGAAATCACAGACAAGACAATTTCAGGAAAGGCTGGCAGGCTGGCTGGGCGCTCGGCTCCATCTCTTCCCGGGCTGCCGGAGCACGTGGCACATAGCTGAAATAGCTGTCAGCTTCCTCCACTTTTCTGAGATAACGTGGGTTGCTGCCTCTTGTAACTTGGAGAGCTTAACACGCCCACAGCGCTTCTGGATTCCACTGGGTGGAAGCCTGGAGCCCAGGGCAGCCAAGGCACCCGGGCCTGCCTGGCTGTGGGGCTGTCAGTACGGGGCGCTATTGACCAGGCCCTTCCTGTAAGCCTCGGCCACAGCATGACTTCATCCGAGCAGCAAGCAGACCTTGAATCACAGGCCGAGTGTTCCAAGCACCCTTCCTGCTGCGGAAACAACACGCCATCTGAGACCACAGCGGCTGAGAGCAACACCTGGGCGGCTGAGGGCAGCAGTGACTGGCGTGGAAGGCAGGTGCACTTTGATCGACTGTATTATTATAGAGAAACTCAACTCTTACTCAGTCCCACCATCTAAAGTGTAAAATGTAATTAAAGTATAGTTCTCCAGCCCAACATAATTGCAAAGATCACTGATGTGGGAAAACGCTTATGGTATAACACTACGCGAAAACAGCAGAACACAAATCTAGAGCCGCACTATGAACGAAGTTCTAGAAAATCTGCAAATGTACACGAGCGGGGCCTGAGGAGGCAAAGAGAACGCTGGTGAGGAGGACTGTCTGTCTTCTACGGGAAACTCAGGCAGAAAGTAACCGTGGACGAGGAAATCTAACACGCTTGTTATGTGGCTGCTCAGTTGGGAAGGTTCAGGAGGCGAAGATCACGCGACAAACTCAACTTCCAAAAAAGAGGGCGTAGGTTATGTAGAAAACAGCAAAGATGAACACACCAGCCGCCTGGCACTAAGTCCCCAAGAGGACAGGCACAGAGTTCTGGGGGGAACGCAAACCTGAGAGATCTGTGACGACAGGAGCTGGAGGGAATGGGACACAGCAGGTGGAACTAACAGGAAACTAAAGAACGAGCTCTTTGGAAATAGAAAGTTCAATCTATCAAAGCCCAGGCTGCATTTTTCGTGTAAATTCTTCATCCCTTCAGTCAGTGCGGACATCACACAGTTCAGAAAGAAAATTCTGTGACACTACCTTACACCTGAGAAAACCAACAGGTGCCCACCAACCTGCTGACGCCTGAGGAACAGGGCAGCCTGGGCACTGGATGATCCACCTGCAGTGAGCTTTGGTTAGTCCTTAGGAAACGCCTAGTCAGGCACAAACTCTTGCGGAAAACCATAAGGCCAGAATTTAAATCCAAGAGTACAGCGAGCTCCTAAGGAAAGAAAAGATTTGAACAAAGAAAGCTGCTCTTCGAGGCTATTCCCCCCTGTTCCATTTTACACAGGAGAAAACGGAGATCTGTTGGAAGAAGGAACACAATTAAGACCTCCTAACAAACATGGCCACAGTCTGCACCTCCTTTCTCCCCGTCCAAAGTGCTTCATTGTCCCTAGTCCTGTGAGGCATCTACTAGCCCCAGCTCCAAGAGGGGAGAGCAAACATCATGGTGGACACAAACTGTAACACATGAACGCAGAGAGGAGGGTTGCTTCTGCTTTGCTTTGCTAAGACAGCGTTGGTGACATCAATGGTGTTCAGAGAATTAATACAAAGAGCAAACAGGTTGCTTTCACCAAAGCGAAGGGGTGATAATTTGGTTTCCTAGTCACATACACATGACTTTCCTAATTTTCTGGTTGAAGTGTCTCCAGACTGAGTTGTGACCCATGTGACCATGACCATCATCCCCTGTGTAGACTCTACGTCACCTGGGAATGAAGAATCACAAACAGAACCAGCAGGTTCAAGGAACTCTGAAATCTGTCTCACTTTTCCAAAATAAGGGCTTGGGATCCATCACCTCTCAGAATAACTAACAAGCACTACTTATATTTTAATTCTTTGGCTCCTTTAAAAGAGTTACAGCCAAAGGGACAATCAGTTGCAAATCTTCAGCGGAGGACTTTCCAGAGGTCATTAATCCTGGATATCCCAGAGGGTCTCCCACCAGCACCATTCCGCAAGTCCTGCAGGCAGCAGCAGCACACGGTAGGTGCTTCTCTCCGTGTGAGCATTTTGCATCTTAGCCCCGACTTTATCAGATGCCTTAAATTTGCATGCATGAGGATTCATGTTTGGAAATTCCTGCTCTAAGGACTCCCTGGCTTCCTGCGTGGACTGGCTCTGCCCGAGACCTCCAATTTACCAGGTCCGATGCCCTGCTAATGGGCGGCCAGGGCCCAGGCTTACCTGGAACATCGATCAATCTTTTGTAGACATTCAAGAAAGCTGCCTCAGCTTCTTTGCTTCTTTTACTCAGTGCATCAATCTGAAAGGCAAGGAAAGAAAGAAAAAAAAAAAAATACAAGAGCTCAAAATCTGTCCAGAGGTAATGTAAAAGTCATTCTGCAGCAAACGAGTGTGACTCTACAGATGCCCCCAGCAGCCTTCAGTTCCTGGAGCAAGCACTTGAAAGTCCTCAGAAGGAAACAGCCCCTGGGCCAGGACCCAATGGCAACGAGCCATTCCAGGTACTGAGCCGGGTCAATGGGCGCGGCTTTCCACAGTGGGCCCAATCCGGGTCCCTTTCCTCTTTGTCCATGTACTGACTACGAGCTGACCAGAAGCTGGACACTGGGCTGTGGCTAGGGCAGGGCAGGGGAACAGGTTCCCCAGCTATCAAATCTTAGCCAGGAGGGTGCTGGGTAGGCAGGGGCAGGGGGCACAAAGAAAGGGACTTGAAGGGAAGGAAGTCAGGGCCTTCTGAGCAGAGTCCTCCAGCACGATTTGACATGGATGGGTGAAACACTGCATAAAAGGGGAAGAACACACCCAGAGCAAAATCCTTCAATCCAGGGGTTCAGAGACCCTCTTTAAGATGCCGAGGACCGACCCCCTCCTAGTGCACGCACACAGTCATGCGTTCTATTTCAGGACCCTCACATGTCCACTTGTGTTCCAGGCCACAAACCAGAGATGGGGCTGCAGTGTGCCATGGAACCTGGGGAAGCATCACAAGCTGGAGGACACAGCTGCACAGGTGGGAGCTCTGTGTAGCAGGACTGGACAGGCAAACGGGATCACATCACAAGAGGCTGTCGGTCTATGTGGAGGAGGGTAACTGTACCACCTGGCAGTGGTCAGAGTGGAAGGAACTCTGCAGAAGAGGCTGGGAAAAGGACACCATTTGGACCTTGCCGCCCTCATCCAGGCAGGCAACGTGAAGGGCAGTGGCCGTGGGTACTGAGAAGAGGCCAATCAGGGAAGGTCAGAGCACCCACCCTGAGTCGGTGTGACCCTGCCTGGGTTTCCAGCTCAGGCGATGGGCGAGTTCTGTGACGGTGGTCAGGCAGTGTGTCTCAGGAGCTGGCTCACTTCCCCTGGTGGGGACTTCTACTGGTCAAAGAACGCTGAGCAGGAAACCGCCAAGGGTGCCAAGTTGCTGGGTCACCTCGTTTAGTGTTCAGCTCATGGGACAATCACTGTGACAGATCACTTTTCATACCTGAAGCATGCAAGATTTTACACCCACCAACTTCATACTGGCTCAGGAAAAGGACACTAAATTATACACTCCTCTTGTCCCCCCGCAGAAATGTGCTGTCTCCAATGCTATTAAAGAGGCAAAGCAAGTGGCTTAATTACAGGGCCTTTCGCCTGAACCAACCCACAGTCCGTTAAGGGTCGAGAGGCCATCTGACCAAGGAGGGTTAGCAGCCGAGGGCTGGGAGGGCGCCGGCACTCGGGGTCCTGGGAAATCTAACGCGGCAGAGGGGGCAACACCAGCCCTGCCAGCTCCTCGCCCTGCTCCCGAGCAGCACCCCGAATCAGGTCTTTAGAACTCAGACCCACATTTTCCTCCCGTAAGATTGTAATTTGGGTGTCTGGTGATGTGGGGTTCAGAACAGTCCACCCTGATTTTGTTTTGATACCAAGGACTGAACCCAGCAGTGCTTAACCACTGAGAAACACCCCCACTTTTTGTTATATTTTATTTTGAGCCAGAGCTCATTAAGTTGCGTAGGACCTCGCTAAATTGCCGAGGCTGGCTTTGAACTTGTGATTTTCCTGCGGCAGCCTTCTGAGCCACTGGGATTGCAGGCTTGCGCCACTGCACCTAGCCACAAGGACTTTCAATACAGGATAGGTATCTCTGTATTTTAAACAAAAATTGTTCCCCTCTGATTACTAGTAATTCATGCTTATTGTATAATTGGAAAAGCATCAAAAATTTTAAAGAAAAATAATTTTGTCATTGGCTGGTGCTTTTTAAAATTCTAATAAAAATTAATAGTGCATGAAATACAGGCACCAAGGAAAACTAGACACAGCATGGATGAGTGCTCTGCTAGGGCTGCCTCGGTGGAAGCTGGTGGGGGCGCTGGAAGATGCCGGCTGAGGGCCGCAGGGGGCTCTCTGCCCTACGGTGCTCTGCCGTGACGCTACACCACTTTGTGAACCTACACGAAGTCGGCGAGCTTCCGGCGAAGTGGCGAATTACAGGGTGGTGAATCATCTCTCAATAAAGCCGTTTACAATGCGCGTGCGTATCTGAAATCAAACCACACGCGCAACTGTGCATGGTGTTTGCCCTCACACATGTCATCATGCATCTTTCCCAGCAGCGACTACACACACTGACGCGTCCTCCTGACCACTTCAGCTGCACAGAACCACACACATCCATGCTTGGAGTACAAATGGCTCTGGAGTCACCTCTCCAGTGTCTGGATTGCTTCCTGCCACACCTGGCTGCTCAAGCACACGACACAGAGACCCCCCCATCCAGCTAGGCCAGGGATCGCTTCCCAGGGACCCCACTGTGGGGATGCAGGTGACTGTCCCTTCAAGGCAAAGGACGGGATCCTCACTCCCGTCTCAGCTGTCTGTGGGCACATGGGGTGGCAGCTGCCCAGCACCCTGGGGATGATGATGGGTTGAACCCTAACAACATCACCCCAAAGGCCCCAACAGCAGTGAAAGTGACTTTAATTAGAGACAAGCTTTGCAGGTGACGAAACTGAGCTCATTAACATGGGCCCTCATCCAGTGTGACTTTATAAAAAGGGGAAATTTGGACACAGAGACAGACACATGCACAGGGAAAATGTCATGGATGAGGAAGGCAGAGAGTGGGTGGTGTTCCAAGGAATGCCAGAGGACACCCGCACCTCCCGACCCCAGCGGGGAGAGGGGACAGACTCCCTCACCACCCAAGGCGGCACCGGCTTGCACTATGACTTGACCTTGGCCTTTCAGCCTCCATCACTGAAGCTTGGTGTCTAAGCCACTCAGTAGGTGGTAGCCCAGGAAACTCCTACTGGGAAGCCAGCACAGGGGCCAGGATTCTGAGTCCTCTTCCCTTTCCCCCCTCCCACAACTGCAGAGAAGTTCCAATCCAACCCCGCGTGGGCAAACGGGCTTAATTAACTCATTAAGCAACTGGGCTGTGGGGCTGAGATGCTGCCTGTTAATTCCACGTGTGGCTGTTTCTGCCTGATGAGATCCTCCTGCCCCTCCCAAGAGTCTCAAACAGCCTGGGAGGATCTTCCACTCCGGGAATGCGGACACTCCCTCTGCTCCTGCGCCCTGCCCTCTCGGTTCCTCCCCACGGACGGCCGGGCTGGAGCCTGCCTGCCTTTCCCAGCTCGTCTCTCCCGTGGGCTTTTTGCAGATCCTTGCTGCAGCCTGTCATTTCCTGCTTCCGGGCGCCCGCCTGCTTCCACAGCCCGCGCTGGCATCTCCGTGCACAGACCTTTCTGTGCTTCAGGACCCAGCGCGAGCTCCGCTTCCTCCAGCCGCAGGTGCCGGCTCCCCTCCAGCTGGTGGCGAATGCCAGCTTCCCGAGGTGACAGCACCCACCTGTCGGGGCTGGGTCATCAGAGACGCTAATATAGAGGCAGTGCTCTGTGCCTGGCACGGGGTGAGCCACCGCACACCGACTGCCCCACGTGGTGCCCCCCACCTCTCCAAGCAGGGACTCCTGCCTGTGACCCTCATCATTCACAGAGGAGGCGGAAAGGAGACCCTGTGACTTAAGCCTGCTCTCAGCCCCTCAGCTGGGAGCCACGGAGGCGGGAGTCACCTGGGCCAGCTTGTCACATGAGGGGAGGAGGTATGTGATCTGAAGGGGCTGGGGTGAGGGTCAAGGCCTCTACCGAGCCCTCCCCCAGAAAGTCATCTGGGATGCGTGGCGAGGACAGAGGGGCCACTGCTGTGGGAGAACTAAGGCCCTGGCCTTGGCAGAACCTGCCAGGCTCCAAGGGACCCGCCTACTTCTCGGGCTTACCTCCCCCTGCTACTTGCTCGCCACACCCGGTCACTCCCTGTTCCCTGAATACAGAGTAATTTCCACTCAGCCTGGAAGGCGCCTCCTTGGAATGTTCCCTGATCCTCGGGGCTCAGTGCAGAGCCACCTCCTAGCTGCAGGCCGCTCCCACCACCACAGGGACTGTCCCAGGGTGCCAGGGCCACAGCCAGGTCCTTTCCTTCAGAGATCCCCAATTCCTTGAAAGCCCAAACCAGGCTGTGTTCCCAGCTGCCTACCCTCCCAGAGGCTCGCACACAGTAGGTGCTCAGCACCTCTCCACTGTGGGAATCGAAATCCACCTCCATGGCCACATCCTCAGGAAAGTGCTCAGTGTGTAAGGCTCTCTGTCCCAGGTGGGTGTCCTGTCTGTCACCTGTGCCTGCCGCAGACCCAGGCAAGGTGCAGGTGTCTTCCCACAGCGAGCCCACCCGTCAGCACGTGCCAGCAGCTTTTACTACATGCTATCCCTTCGACAACGTCACTTGGACAGTGCTGAGGTTTCGTGGGTGTGATTCGGCTACAGATGCTTATGTGAAGGTGACGCTGGCTTCCAGTGGTCTAACCTGCTCTCTGAGCCCACAGGAGAGCCCCGAGCTTTGAAGGCTCAGAGTGCACCTGACTTTAGGTGGCACCGTGCCCTGCTGCGGGTTTCACCGTCCACCTGACCTGTGAAGGGCTTCACACATCTCCTTACAGCACCTGCCACGCGGACTCTTCTGTGCCCCCACTGACGCCATGCGTGGCATGTGAGCTGCTCTGGCAGATGGCACGCAGGCTACGTTGCCCTAGGGCACACATGAGCAAAGACTCAAGAGCCACCACCTGGTTGTGGCTTTGTGCTCATTTCATTTGCTGCAAGAACAGTATGGCCTGACAGAGGCTCCTTCCACTGTGACTTCTCAAGAAGACCATGCGTGGTGCCAGGCAGTCACATCGACCCATAGTGTACGGGAAGTATGAACAGCAGCCATCTTTTATTGCCACGGGCCACTGGGATTGGGGGTTGTTTGTTACTGCAGCACAATCCAGCACAAGCTGACTACTACAGGCCTTTATTAAGGGCCATCTCTCTTAAGAAGGTGGCACAAGGTAGAAATAAGGGATAGCAACCAAGACCTCAAGGGTCACAGGATATTTGCTAATTGTTTGTTCTGAAGCTTGACTGCTTACTTCTGCCAGGGGTAGGGAGCAGGGAAGGTGATAGAATAAAGGAGAAAAGGCACTGGGTTGGAAACTGGAGCAGTGGCTTCTGCTCCAACAGAATTCTGAGCCTCTGCCTCCTTGAATCTTGTTCTCCACATCTAGGAAAAGGGAACGGTGAGGACGGAAGGGGCAGGTGGTGCGATGGCGGTGCAGAGTGAGCCGCAGGCTGGCACGCAGAGTTGGTGTCTCTGATGTGTTCAGGAGGGCTGCGCGGTCATCTACACTGTCCAAACTGACGAGGCTCTGCTGGGGGGAAGTCAAGGCTTAGAGCCTGGGTACTGTGCAGAAGGTGCAACCTCAGAGTGACTGTCCACCAGAGCCCCTCCCCGTCCTGCATCGGGACTGGCTGCAGAGCTGCCTAGAATGACCATACTGTTTGTCCTTCCGGGTTCCAGCCTTAGCTGAAGGGCCGGTGGCTTCCTGTGTGGAAACTGCAGACCAGCACCACTAGACAGCCCTCACTGCTACCCCTCTTTGCCACCAAGCGTGATGTGCCCTCTGCCATGCCCTGGGTCACCACTCCAGAGTCCGGGAAGAGTTATGTGGCCACCTTGCCTCATGGCTTCTCCTCTCCTAGAGCCATCCTTCCCTAGGCTGGGGCTCAGAGCCTTCCACCTGGCCCTGGCTGGGCCTGCTCACTTTGCCTGCCACCGAATCCCTCCGCGGGGCTCGCTTCTGCAAGGCAGCCTTGGGTTTCTCCACGCCAGGCCCCTCTCCTGCCTTAGGTCCTCCCCATCAGTTCCTCTGCCAGGAATTCAATGCTCCTCTCCTGGCCACAGTGACTGCAGGCCAGGGTGGCAGTGCCTTCTCCGTACACTGCCCAAGGGGCCTCCATGGGGGCAGCTCAGGGAGCGTCTGCTGGGCAGAGGGCAGGGGCCAGGCAGAGAAGGCCGCACAGGCCCTAAGCAAGCCCCTGGGATAAGAGGTCACCCGGCCACTGCCCTCAGGGTCAGTCTGGGGCCTGGGGCATGAGGCTGGCAGGAGATCCTGTGCCCTGAAGGAAAGGCAGACCTGGGTTCGAATGCACACCCTTGCTGGATGACCCGGAGGCAGGTATTGAAGCTGTCTGTGCCCGGTCTCTTCATCTGCTAAGCACGGGTGTGAGAGTCCCTCCTGCCTGAGACCCTCCCACGTCAACACCTGGCACGATCCAACCCACTCTCAGCACTTTCTCTCCACAACACTAAGGCCATCCCCTTCTCTAGCCAACCAAGCAGGGAGCCAAAACGCTTCGAGGCCTCGGGGCCTGGACACTTCACATCTGAGTAACAGTGGCCGCTTAGGAACAGTTGCTTGGTGTGCAAGAGCAGCAGGCACGAACGACAAAGCCTTCTTCAAGAGCTCCCTGGCTCCTGGGAGTCAGCTGAGAGCGACCCAGGTCCTGCCCCAGACAGACACGAAGAGGCCACGGCTTCAGAGTTCTCGCTGCCGCACGTGGCCATGCCGAAGGAACGCAGGTTTCTGGGGAAAGCTAACCGTAGCCAAGAGCGGCAATTACCCTCTAAGCGTGTGTTCACTTGGATTGGCAAAGACCTGGTCCTGCTACTGGTGTGGGTTCTGCAGGGACATGAGAGTGGCCCCAGGCGTGGGAGGCCCTCCCCCAGCACATTGGCCAGATCTGGGGTGACATGGAGGGGAGAGAGGTTGGAACGCGTGTGGGGGCCTGCTGCCACCACCAGCTCTGTTTCTAAAGGTCACGATGCTCCTTGCCGGCTTCCGATACTGAGCACAGCACGCAGAGGCCGAATCCTGTCCACACTCTGTCACGGAGCCCTTAGTAGGGGCTACTCCGCTGGCTCAGAGCGAGGACAAACACTCCAGGGCCAGAGGTCCTGAAGAAGACGCCTGGGGGCCTGAGCAGAGGCTCACTGCAGCAGGCAGAGACTGGCGCAGGGTCCGCAACCATAGCCCGCACCCCCACGCCTCCATGAGATCAAAACCAGAGAGGCCCAGAAGAGGACATGCAGGGGCAGAGGGGGAACGCGGGGAGCAGAGGAGAGCAAAGAAGAGATGGCAAGAGACACCTCCACCCCGTGCAGCTCCCGGGGCCTGCCACCGCAGCGACATTCTGTCAACAGCATCTGCAGGGCGGTCAGGGGAAGGATCAGCGGTCTCCACTCTCCCCAGAGCCACCTGATCCAGGAGGTAAAAGCTGCAGGGGTGAAGCTCACAGCTCTAACAGCAGGAAACCTGTCCCCTAGCTCACCCTTTCTTTCCCCACTCCAACAATGCAAGGTACCGCCTGTGGCCTTGTCCCTTCCTTCTTCCTCAGGGGCCACAGCCTCCTACTCCCACTGCCTTTTCACCCTCCCAGCACCTTCTACCTGCAGATGAATCACAGCAGGGTGCGGGAGGTCTCCCAGAGGATGAAGGCCTGAGGTTTTAAGAGAGAGAGGTGCTACGGTTCAAACCTGTGTCTTTGCACATGCCAGACAAGCGCTGAAACTGGTGAGCCACTGCTCCAGCCCAGCCTGAGATCCTAAAACACAATTTTTGTGACCACATAACATGTGTAGAGTAAAATAATTGTTATGGAAACACAGGCAGTGTTCGGCAAGGTTGCAAGATACAAGATCAATATACAAAGAACAATCATCTTTCTGTACGCTAATACTAAGCAATCTGAAAGTGAAACTAAGAAAAACAATTCCACATATGATAGCATCAAGAAAGGAAAAATATTTAGGAACAAATTCAGTAAAACTTGTACTCTGAAAACCATAAAACGTCATTGAAAGAAGTTAAATGGAATGGAACTCTTTCCTGGATCAAGGACTTAGGAGAGCAGTAGTCACCAAGTAGGTGGAGAGGTTGATTGCAATGCCTATCAAATCTCAGCTGGTTGCAATGCAGAAACTGACAGACTGACCCCGAGTCACAAGGAAATGCAAGGGGTCCCAAACAGACAAAAACAATCTAGAAAAGAAAAACCAGGCTGGAGGACTTGGGAATTTCAAGACTTACCACAAGCTACATTAACAGAGACTGAGGCGTATAGACCAATGGAAGAGAAATCAGAGTCCAGAAAGAGACCCCCACGTTACGATCGGCTGACTTGGGACAAGAATGACAAGACGGTTCATGCAGGAAGAACTATCTTTCAACAAGCAGTGCAGGGACAAAAGAGCCCGGCTGGATCCCCACCTCACGCCATGCGGAAAAGGTAACTTCAAATGAATCAAAGGCCCGCAAGGAAGAGCGCACACGGAAACGCCCACAACAAGCGCAGGCGTGAGCCTTCTTCATGCTGGCAGTCATTTCTTGGAAAAGCACCAAATTCATAAAGAACAAAAGAAAGGATAAATTAGACCTCATAAAATTTAAAACCTGTGCACGCCAAAGGACACTATCAAGAAAAGTGAAAAGGCCATCCACAGAACGGGAGAACGCTTTTACAAATCGTGCACGTGGTGAGAGGTTTCTATCCAGAATATGCGAAGGGCTCCTAGAGCCCAACAGTAAGACAATGAACTGAATTTAAAAATGGGTAAAGGGCTGGAGCGGTGGCTCAGTGACTAGAGTGCTTGCCTGGCGTGCACAGGACCTGGGTTCAAACCCCAGCACCACATACACAGCTAAGTGTCGGGGAAACAAAGGCCATATGAAAAAATAAAATCGATCCTCTCTTTGTCTCTCTTAAAAAAAAATGAGGGGGGTGTTAAAGATCTAAAGAGACATCTCTCTAAAGAATACACACAGATGGCCAGGAAGCACCTGGGAAGACGTCAGCGTCAACAGTCATCATAAGTGCAAATCGAGACCTCGGGGAGATACTACTTGACCCCACCGGGACAGCGAAGCGCAGACAGAGGCTTGCTGGAAAGGACGCGGAGGAAGTGGCACCTCCCATATTGATGATGGGAGGGAAGAAGGACGCGGCCAGGTAGGAAAGCATTTTGGCAGTTCCTCAAAACAGTTACCACGTCACCGAGCAATGCCACTCCTAGGTACACCCCCAAGAGGAATGTAAACCGCATCTGCATGAGACTTGTGCACGGACGTGTATGCACACACACGCGTGTTTCTGGCAGCATTATTCCTAATCGCCCAAAGTGGAAAGCCTAAATGGTGATAAATGACGAATCAAACGAGTCACAACCATACAATGAATCACTACTCACCCCTGAAAACGACAGAAGTAGTGATAAGGGCTGCAATACAGGTGCAGCTCAAAAACGTGCAGACTGGAAAATCCAGCGGCAAAATGCCCATCTCTTCTACAATTCCACCTACGTGAAGCCCCTGAGGACGGGGGGCTGCCTGCTAATGGTGAGAAGTTTCTTTCTGAGCTGACAGAAGTGTGGAATTAGATAGGGTGATGGCTGCACAACTTTATGAATATACTAACAGTCATTCAATCGTGAAAAGAGAAGAAAAACAGAAACAGAGCGCAGGCTAAGAAAAGCGAAGCCTCCTCCACCCACTTCCACCTGTCACCAGCTGCCTGGACGGGAAGGTCCCCGTGCATCTTCTCCACACGTTCTCAACCAACGGCACAGGACGCTGCAGTCACCGCCCTGCACCTGTGTTCCGCTAGGAGGCCGAGCTTGGAAGAGGAAGGGCAGCTGCACCTGTGAAAGGCGGAGACACGCTGAAGGGACCGTCCTGTCCCCAAGAGCGGAGCAGGGGACAGTGAAGCGGGAGGCGCAGGCCAGACTGCGGGCAGTGGCAGCTTTATGCTGGAAAGTCCTGATCCCTCAGGATGTCAGTCAGGGACCTGAAGGGACTGCTGCTCCACAGGAGAGGGGCCCAGCCTGGGAAAGCGATGCAGGAAGCAGAGCTGGGAAGGGGGCCATAATCCCATAGGGCCTGAAGGTGCACGGGTTCTGGCCAGGGTGACTAGGGGTTGGTTACCTCCCTTGAGACAGGGAGCGCAGAGGCGACTGTGTGGTGACACAGGCTGATGATCCCCGATCTGAAATGCCTGGGGCAGGAGTGTTGGAGCTTTTCAAACTGGGGAATATCACATTCATTTTACTGGTTGAGCACCCCTAATCAAAAAAATCAAAAACTGGGGCTGGAGTGGTGGCTCGGCAGTTACAGCACTTGCCTAACATGCGTGAGTACACGGGTTCAAACCCCAAGACCCACGTACAAAACTAAGCGTCACAGCAATGGAAGCCATGTGGAAACCTCAATTAAAAAAAAAAAAATCAAAATCTGAAATGCTCCAGAATCTTAAAATTTCTATGAGTCAGGTTGGCAGGAAAAAGAATTTTGAAACATTTCATATTTTAGATTTCTGAACTGGGGATGCCCAACGTGCTGACAGTTTACGTGGGGAGGTGGGGGTGACAGGACCGCAAGGTGCCCAAAGTGGGAGATGAAGACTGGGAAGCACCCACCTCTGGGGAACTCAAAGAGAGGCAGGAAAGGTGGCGAGCCAGGAAGCAGGGCTGAGCCCTGGGAATCTCCAGTACCCGAGAGGTCAAGGGATCTGGAGGATTCCACGGCCAGCAAGACCAGCCATCTGCACCCTGCTTTTACACGTGATCTTAAGTTTCTACACAGAATGCTCTGTGCTGAGATGGGGTTTACAAGTTCTAGTTACGGTCATGCTGATAAACTATGATGTAAGGATTCAAATTCACATCTGAGTGACTCCACCACTGGTGATATCTGCCTGGTCATCTCTGCCTCTCTCAGCAGGACCCTGGGAGAGAGGCCAGGAGTGTCCACATCCAGACTCCTGAACCTGCAGAGGAAGCCTACAGAGGCCAGGCCCAAGGACCCCCAGCCACCCCACCAAATGCCCACATTGGGAGACTGTGCCCTAGGGTGGTAGCACTTGTCTTATCTTTTGGTCTTGCCCTGGGAAAATTCCAGGTCCCAAGTGTATGGGTCAGATTTGCCTTCTCAAGACCCCAGACACCAGTAGTCCCGGGCCTTGGGATGGCTGGGGCCAGCTCTGTCCCAGGGAGGCTGCACTCCTGCCCCCACAGCCCTTTCCATGCTCCTGCTGATGAACTGGTGGACGGGAGCACGGGAGCAATCTTTAGACTCCTGACGTTTACGGGATAAGCACAGCTTCCATGTCCAACCCTGGAGTTCAGGCTTCGGCTCCAGGGCTTATTCGAGCAAGGTTCTTTGGCTTCTCTGGGCTCATCTGGGCCTCTCTAGGAGCGATCAGGCCACAGTGCTGGGCTGCAGTGCAGATGGAGGGAGAGGACGCACGTGAAGCTGGAGCTGGGGAGCTTTTCCTCTCGTCCACTTGAGGGCCATGCCAGAATCGCTGGCTTTCAGAGGAGCTTGTTGCCTAGGCTGGTCTCCATTTACGCAGGTCACAGCCAATGTGGGCCATGCCCAACTCCTGTCCTAGGCCTGTCCTTCTGGGCTAGGGGACAAAGACAAGGAGGACCAGACAGCAGCAGGCCGGAAGAGTACAAAGTGGCTGCTGGTGCTCCTGGCTGGACACAGAAGGCCCAGGAGGCTCACCTTCCGAGGGGCATGGTCAAGAGCGATCATGCCCCCTTCCATGAGGAGAGGAACTAGAGTCAACGCGTCCATCCACTTGGGCTCAACCCTGCTCCCCCTTCTGCCAAGTACCCTGCACAGTGCACTTCCCTTCTTCCAGGGCCACTGTGGGCCTGTCTGGGCAGGTGGCCGGACGAAACTGTGACTCCCAGAGGGCCTCCTGTAGCCTGGGCACATTTGCTGGGGGTGGTGAGTGTGCAGTGACAAGAGGTGGCTTTGTGGGGGCATAAAGAAGCTGGAGGGAACTGCAGACACCAGGTTAGGACAAGGACATGGAGCAGGGATGAGAGCTCAGAGCCCGGCACAGAGGCCACAGCCCACAGGGCCCTGCGACTCTCTATGCCCTCCTGCCAGGGCGCTCTGACGGAGTGGTGCAATGCCAATGCAATCATCGTCAGCAAACGCAGCAGAGACAACTGGGTGCTCCCGACAAGCAGCAGAGCTTCTCGGGGTCCTCAGCTGTGACCAGAGCCACTCTCACGTGCCCTTCTCGGTTCACGAATGCAAGCAAGTCCTCCTTTTGGCCATCTGGTCCTAGGTGTCAGTTTCATTTAAGGAATGGGCGCATTATATGGATAGAACATTAGTAAAAACCAGTTAATGTCCAGGCTGAGTTTTTCTAAGGGAAGAAAGAGCTGTAGAAAATAAACTACCCTAACATCTAAATTCCATGACATTCAAGTGAGTACTACGTGCCCGCTATTGCAAACTGGATAATGTAGCTGATTCTCACAGATACAATTCTAATCCTCATGCAAGTCTTATCCCCACGGCCCCTCAAAGTTCATCTGTGAGATGACAGAGGCACTGAGGTCAGCTGAGGGCCAAAGCCAGGGGCAAGTCAGGCCTCAAACCCTGCAACTCTAGGTCCATGCCCACCTCTCTCCCCGGACTGGCTTAGGAACGGAAGCAGATAGCATAAACAGCCTTTTTCAGTGACAAGGAACACTTCTGATTTATAGAGCAGGAAAGTCAACTATGCCCATCAGCTGCTCTATCCAATCCACTCGTCCCCACGCAGTGACAGCTCCTTCGATCCAATCACCCATTTATACATCTCCTCATCCATTCATCTGACCATCATCTCTCCTTCCGACACTGCCATCTCCCTCCAGACCAGCTCAGGCCCACCCCGGCACCCACGTGCTTAGCGGATCATTCCAAAAGGAAAGAAGGAATGAGCAGACCAGTCCCCAAGGAGCTTGGGGTCCAGAGGAGGACTGACATCCAGCACCACGGTTCAGTGTGACCAAGCCCCATCCTGCTCACAACAAGGGCACTTCAGGTGACAAGGAAGTAGGCAAGCCTGGGGCTTCCTGCCCCTGTCTCAAGACTTCGGTTTCCTCACCGGTGACTGCCTGGTCTCCACGGCCTCGGGTTCAGAGTCAGCTTGGATTCTTTTTGTCCATGTCAACAGTTCAGGTCATGGTCATAGTCCCAGGTGCCTACCGTGCGCTGGGTGCAGGGAGACCCCAGCACTCCCATGTGCCCTCCCCCAGGAGCAGGTGGGCCTCAAGTCACCCCTGAGCTGCAGTCACAGGGGTCGTCCAGGCAGCTGGTGCCCCCATGAGGCAGGTCGCACGGCTGGGAGGCCAGACGACAGCTGGGAAGGCCCACCCCACTTGGGTCCACGCTGTGCACATCCAAGAAATCTACTGACGGTCACCGAGAGGATGTTAGAAATAATTATCCACTGAAAATATTAGATTTGCTCTGGATTGTTCATTACATACAATGGTTTAATAGGACTTTTATTGAATAGCTGCAGAGCTCTGGGCCGAAATCAATTTGCCGTACACGCAGAATTCTGATGTCTGCTGTTGACTTCCCCAACACAGAGCAATTTGTAACAGCTTTGGCTCGCTCTTGTTTCCAAAGCTCCTGCTACATCACAAGCATTTATTTCTGACCACAAAATTACATTTATTCAACAGAAAGCAGCTCCGGGTCTTTAAGAGGTTAACTTCTGGAGTGCCTGGCTGCTCTCCAGCCCCGTGGAGGAGCGTGCGGGCGCAGTGGCCCCCAGCGCGCGGGGCGGCAGCGCCGGGCGGGCGGCCGTGATTAATAGACTGCTGAGTGCGCGCCTTTCCACATGCGCAACGCTCCCACCCAGGCTCCCATAGATCATGGCTCGGCCTCAACGTATCTGACTGAAATTGAATTTGGCTTCTCTCTCAACCGTTCATTTCCTATGTTATGCAAGGTTACATCCTTTTCTGCATGAGCAGAACCAAACCAGCTGCAGCTTCGGAGGAGAAAACGTGCTTTCAATTATGATGCTGGCCTGCGCCCTGCGCCACAGTCCTACTGCTGCTCTAATTGAGCCGTCACCAAGCCAACGTGCAGGAAGACACCATGCTCCCGAGGCCACGGGGCTTCACTCCCAACGTTAAAATGCACCATCCCATCGCCACCATGATCACAGAGCTGCTGCCGCCACCTCTACTACGCAGAGAGCTACAGAGCCCAAAGATGGCCACACCAGCCAGGAGGTGAGTACCCTGTTACGGGCTCAGGATGGCCTCCTAGGCCCTGCAGCCAGAGCTGGAAGCAGGTCCTCACGTGCCCAGGGTGCTCCGTGCTGGCCCACTAGGGACACTGGGCCCTGAAATGTGCAGATATCTATAACATCCCTGGGCAAGGACAGTGAGAGAGAGAGAGAGAGAGAGAGAAAAAATTGATTTCGTTTAGTTTTATGTGGCCTTCAATGCTCTGACACTTTGCTGTGTATGTGGTGCTAAGTTTTGAACCCAGGTCCTCCTGCATGCCAGGCAAGTGTGGTAATAACCACTGAGCCACTGCTCCAGCCCGAACCAGTCCTTTTTTCCTACACCCCCCTCCCGGGGTCTCTTAAGAATCTGTTGTAGATGTTGCACGCAGCACTCAAAAGCCCTTAGCAACGGTCAAAAAGCAAGAGCCAGGCTGAGAATCACACTAAGCCAGCCTCAGTGAGGCGGGGCGGGGGGGGGTGAAATCTAAGAGGGGACCAGGCTCTCAAGGCGGGTGACCTGGAGGAGAGGGAGCCAAGGACTCAGCAACAGGAAGACAATGTGATTTGAAAATGGGCAAAGGACCTGGACAGACATCTCTCAATAGAAGACACACTGATGGCCAGGCAGGTACATGGAGGAAAAAACCAAACCAAAACAGAAACACCCAATATCACCAACCCTCAAGGAAATGCAGATCGAAGCAAGATCTCGCCAAACCTGTTCGGATGGCTGTGACCGCACGGCAGAAGCGCTGGACTCGCGAGCACTGTTGCTGGAGTATAAAATGTGCGGTCACTGCGGAAGACAGCTCAGTGGGCAAAAATCCAAAACCACAACTGCACCAGATCTGGCGACCTACTGCTGGTGGCACATCCCGAGGACCAGAAGCCGGGGTGAGGTCCGCACTCACGTATCCCCTGCTGCGCTGCTGACAACAGCCAAGGCACGGAGGCCACCCAGTGTCCCAGGACTGATGAACAGATAAATGTGTGGCACACGTGTAATAGAGCATTCCGCAGCTTTAAGAGGTAGCGATGTGAGTTACGATAGCACAGGAACTTGGAGAAGCCAGCCACGGACGCCAAGCGCAGCAGGCTTCACTTGCTTGAGGGACATGGAAAAGCCGCTCACCACAGCAGACAGCAGCCGCGGCTGTGACAGGCTGGGGTGGGGACATGTGGGTTACAAAAGACGAGCTAGCTTTGGTGACCACAGTAAATAACAGCATGCTGAATGCATGGAATTTTCTGGGCGGGTAGATCTTCCACGTTCTCATCACATGCAAAGCACCTCTAGAGGAGGGACCCCGTCTGTTAATCAGCCTTTCACAAAATACATGTGCATCAAAACAGTGTGCTGTACCCAGTAGACACACACGACTCTGCTGTCAACTGTCCCTCAGTAAAGCTGCGGGGGAAGGGAAGCAAGTGATGACTTCCACAGCTGAGGCAGGATGGAAGATTCTAGCAAGCGTCAAGGACCAGGGGCAGGAGCCAGGAGGTACGTTCAGGTCAACAGAGCAGGCTGCCTGGGGCAGAAGCCCGGGATCTGAAGGTGGGACACCCTCCCTAAAACCAAATCCTGGGGCTGGAGCTTGGCGGCTACCTGGCATGCACCAGGATATAGGTTCCAACCCCAGCACCACATACACAATGAAGTGTAGGAATAACCAAGGCCACATGAAAAGTTACATGAAATTGATTGTTTTTCTTCTCTTAAAAAAAAAATCGTTGGGTGCCTCGCACGCCAGGCTGAGCACCTGAGCAGACACAGCTCTGCCAAACGAGCCTGGTGGGAAGAGCCCTGGGTCCCGCAACAGGGATGCACGAGAAGCGGAAGTGACACCTTCAGCTCAGACTCAGGCCCCACCCCAGCCCTACACTAAATGGAGAGTTTTGCGGGGAGGGCCGGGCCTTTCCTATTTCTAGAAACTGGTGGATTCTCACGCAGCCTGTGCGGCGCTGGTCAGAGGCCTGGTTTTAGCAACCACTGATGTGGTCCAACCATCTTCAATACCATTCTGTCCACAAGACTTCATGCGGTATCTGCTAAGTACAAGCATGCCAGGGACGTGAACGTGCACACGCACCCTTCAGATCCCAGGGGCTTACGGCTTAGGATAGGGCAAGTTAAACATTACAATAAACTTTCAGGTTCAAAATCAAAAGAAAGCAGTCCACGAAGCCCTGCCAGAGATCACTGAGAGGAGCTGGCATTTCAGCCGGGCCTTGAAGAATGGCTTAGGGCAGGCAGTCCTCAAGGCCCTGAACACCCCAGCGCCAGCAGACCCTCTCCATGTTTGGGCGCCTCTGCCCGAGCACTGTCCACACATCGCCCTGGACTTCAGAGATTGGGGGCTCTGTCAGAGGCCCTCGCTGGGCCACTCACCCACAGATGCAGGAGGCAGGAAGCAGGAAGCAGGAGGCAGGAGGAAGCCCCAGCAGACATGCAAGGCTGCAGAGGTAGGGGACGGCACTGCCTGGACCGGTTCCCAGGACGTCCAGCCCGTTAAGTGCTCTTTGGAATAAACCACCCAGATACGCTGGCTGCATTTAGAAATGGCCTTTAGATTTGAATACTTCAACATGGCAGAGCTCAACAGAGCTGGGTGCCGGACACGCTGGGAGCTCTAGGGCACTGTTAACTAACTTGCCAAGCACCTGCCCCGCTGTCTTCTCTCCATCCGTTGTGTGATTAACATCTGTCAAACAGCCCTACGAATGTGCAGGTCCTTGCTCTCCACGACACTTGGGCTCTTCTGGATCAGACCCTTTCAAGAGCACACTGCTGTGGCCTGCGAGACAGGCCGGCTGTCCACTCTGGCCCTGCCTGCTGCCCAATGGGCAGCGGACCTCCCAGAGCCTCAGCTCTCGCTCCCCTGCCTCACCGCCCCCAGCTCTGCGCCTTCCACGACGACACAGGAAGCAGCCATCCTCTCTTCCCGCAGTACTGCTGGCCCTGCTCATCTCCCTCCTAGGGCTTGTCACCAGCTAACGTGCTCTTGTGTTTATGCCCATTTCACTTCATCAGAACAGCAAGGACCTTGACCGGATCTGCTGCAATCCGTAGCTCCAATCTGGTCCATATCTGGAAGCACCAGGCTCACTAGAGAGCTTACTCAAGGACTACGGGAATGTGGCCAGACCACGGTATGGCCACAGCACTGAGCGTCACCGGAGGGTGGGGCGCAACGTGGACCTCAGTGCTCGGGAAGTTTCAGATGTTCCTTGGGGCCTGTGATTAACCTGTGGTGTGGGTCTGGGTTGCAGGGGCGTGCATGGACAAAGCTCTGAGCTCCAGAATTTATAGGGGGGCTGGCAGAAGGTGGGAGTCTGCAGCAGCCCTGCAGAGTCCTTTACACAAGACCACGTGGACTTCCTCATCCAAGTCTGGGAAGGCTGAGTAAGGTCATGGGGCCGAAGCATCACCTCCCTGCCGAGCAGCCCAGGGTGGCCAGGTCAGGGAGCGCAGGCGGGGAGCACCACATCCCCAGGCTCTGGGCCCAGCGCTGCCATTGCTACCTGGTAACCCTGGGTAGCCCCCTCCAGGGCTTAGCTTCTTATCTGTGCAGCGCAGGTGATGCTTGGCCGCATCTACACGGGCACAGGATGCTCGCTAAGCGCTGACGAAAGCCAGCCCCTATGCTGGGGGTGGGCACACACTGGAGGCCAAGGGAGCAGGGGACATCTAACGCACACAAAAACACATGGAGGAAAGCTCTGGAAGAAACAGCAAGAGGGGCAACACTTAGATGGGCAGTTAGAGCAGGACCCTGAAGAGGTGATGTCTGAGCAAGTCCTGAAGGAGAGGCAGCAGATTGGGCAGAGGGAGCAGAAGCCAGAAGCTGCCAGAGAACTGGGTCCAGGGGCTGGGAGCAGGGAGAGTGCTGTGCCGGGAGGGTGGCGGGGAGCGGCCAGGCCAGGGCAGCCTGAAGGCCTGGGTCAGGGCTGCGTTTGCCTTCAGCTCACTGGGAAGTTGTAAGCAAGGGAAGACCTGACCCTGGATGCTGTATGAGAACAGGTTGGGAGGAGGCCACAACCAAGAACCCAGTTAGGAAAGTGCTGCGAGGGTCCCAGGAAGGCTGTGGCTTAGACCAGTGTGCCTGCGGTAGGGATGGGTAGGGATGATCTGGGACCTGCGCTGAGGTAGGACAGGGAGAAGCAGCAACTCCAGGAGCTGGAGAGAGCCCGTGATTTCCAGACCTGGCAGAGAGGTGGACTGGAAGTTAGTTCCCAGGAGAGGGAGAAAGGGGAGGCAGGGAACCTCAGTGGGGCAGGGGACGCAGCCTTTCCCCTGGAACATGTCAGAGGTGACACTGAATGGGCAGTGTCATGTGCACCTGGCACCTGGCAGAGAAGGCCGGGGGCGGATGGCATCTGCGTGTTCACGGGACGTGCACTGAGAGCTCACAGAGCCGAGAATGCCCTTCACTCTGAGATCTGACTGAAAAGAAGGGACCATCCTAGGAAGCTGAAGGCCGACAGCCAGAGGGCGGAAGGGAAAGGGCAAGCGCGGTCAGGAGGGCTGCAGGGCACCGCGGTGAGAGGCCTGGGCAGCAAGGTCGGACGGCCAGTGGGTGGAGGCCGCTCTCTGCAGAAGCCAAAGCTGCGGACGAAGGTGGCTTCCGGTGGAGTGCGGAGGCATGTGGACAAGAGCAGTCCCAAAACCGGCAGAGGCCAAAGACCCAGGAGAAGACAGAGACACACAGGCTGAGGATGTGGCTTCTTCTTGGGGCCGAGGAGCAGGTGGACGTTTGCCTGAAATCACCCACGTGGCTCTTGGGCTTGCTAAGTACCTTCCAGGTTTGCCACACGATGCCCAAATGTCTTATCACGCAGCGGCAGAGGGAAGGTCCTGCTGATCTCCCTCCCTTCTCTCCAGCAGACCCTCATTTGACAGGTTTCCTGCCCTGTACCCTGAGGAAAGGAATGGCACTTGGGGACAGAGAAAACCTGTGGACAAACCTTGCCTTGCTAAGCTAAGCCCCTCAGGCTCATTAGTGTTATCAGATCACGCCCCTGTCCTCCCCGCCACTCCTGTGCCCTCCAGGAAAACAGCTCTCCCTCTTCATTTCTGAGGAATCTGTTAAATAAATTGGTGGGCTTTCATCTCGTTAATCTGTCTTTTGTCATAGGGACCTCAGTAGGAACCCCCAAGGGACAAAAAAGACAGTACCTTCCTCTCCCCTACCAGGCGCACGATGGCACCTCATGGGCGTCATCTAAACATCCCCAGAGCGCTTCCATCAGCATGCCCAAGCTCACGGCCTCCCTGAAGCACCCATTTGCCTGGACAACCAAAGATGATCACGGGTGACATGAAAAGCGGAAGGAGCAGATGTGCTGAAAAGAGCCGCGGAGCTCTCACCTGCAAGCACGATCACTTCTTTGTTTTTTCCAGAGAGTGGGAGAGATGGGGGATCAACTTTTTATCTGGTTTTCGTTGCTGTGATACCTACTTGTGATGCTGGGGTTCAAACCCGGTCCTCATGCAAGCCAGGCAAGCGCAATACCACTGAGCCGCCGCTCCACCCGACTACTTCTTTTTTGAAATACACATTCCAAGTACAAACCATAAACAGCAAGAGGAAAGCCCCTGTGCCCTGCACGGGAGTCGTCTCCTCCGCTCACTTCTCTTTTCGGCTGGAGAAGCAGGTGTCCCTGTGACGGTGGCCGCATTCTGCACATTCCTGAGCTGTCCTCCCCTTCGTTGTGGTGCTGCATTCTGTCACATGAGTACCCTGGATCTTTACTTCCAAAGGCCTCTGCATCACACCAGACTTTAAATTCGTGTGTTTTCCTCTGTTGAGTCTTCTGTTGTAGAGGTCATAACAAAACGTACTGGTGTTCCCTCTACCATAGATGGCCATCTGGGTTGTCTCCGCCTGCTCGTGACTTTCAACGTTCCTGAGTTGTTTCCCGGGACGTGCAAGCCCAAGTCTCTTGTGCTTGGGTCCTGGGGAGCGGGGCCACAGTGTGAGGGCACCCATGGCTCTTCCACACCTTCACCTCTTGCCAAAGAGGTTTTCAAAAGGTTAAAGCGGTCTACACTCCTACCTTGACCTTTTGCATGGATCTGGGCCACCCTGGCAGATGTGAGCACCTTGTAGGCGAAGGACTTGAACCCGTGTTTCCCTGACTGTTTCGGAGCCCACGCATCTTCTCATGTGCTCGCTGGCCACTGGCGCGTGTTCTGAAGACTGATGTTTGTGGCTGCTGCTCATTTTTTCTTTGTGGTGCTTGGTTTTTATTGCCATGGAAGAGTGTTGAATATTCTGTGAATATTTTTGAAACTACTGGTTAAGGCTGGGTCATCGCTGGTGGCTGGGACTGCCCTGCAGAGGACTGGGCATGCGGAGCCCTGGGAGATGCCACGCACCCACAGGTCTCTGCACCCTTGCCCAGAGTCCTGAGGGCTTCCTTCAGAGAATGTGCAATGTCCTGAGAAAGGGGACCTTCTGGTTTCCAGCTGAATCCAGTGGTGCCCTGGGTGCATCTCCCCACTTCCTTTAGGGTATCATCCCATGAAGAAAAGCTGGTACCTTACATTTTCATAAAGATGACTGCAGCCATCTCTTCCTCTCTGGCCACCCTACGTGTTCCTGGACAAGGCTCACCGGCTGCACCTGGCGGGAGGTGGGATCCCTCTCACTCCATGGCAATGAGGCGGCTGTCAGAGGCTGGACAGTCCCCTTCCTCGTGGCTCTGTGAAGCCGTCTTTGCAGCGTATCTGGCTTCTCCACGTATGCCTGCTCAGTTTCTGGTTTCTTTATTATGTTCTATTGCCGTAGCTTTGGTAATTTGGAAGGGCAAACCCTCTGTTTCGCTTTTATTCAATAGTATTTTTATCATTACTGACCATTTACTCTTGAATATATAGAAATTCTGGAATCAGCTTTTCAAGTTTAATAAAACAAACCCTATGGGATTTTTTCATTTCATTTATTTATTCAGTTATTCCCGTGTGGTGCTGGGTGTTGGACACAGGGGCACTCACCACGGAGCACACTGCTAGCCTTTTTATTTTTTGATGGGATCTCACTAAGTTGCCCAGGTTGGCCTCAAATTTGTCATCCTCTTGTGGGACTACAGGTACCTGAGTCCCGTTGGGATTTTTGATTGAAACTGCAATAACTGCTATGTTCAAATTTGAGGAAAATCAACACCTTTGATAATTGAGAATTTCTATCTTTGAATATCTGTTTTCCCATTTAAATCTTCAATGTTCTTCAATAGGAAGGGTTTTTTTCTTTTTCTAGAGATTGTTTTGATGTATTTGTACTTCTGTTTCTAGTGATCTTCTGCGTTACTGTTGCTGTCTCTAGAGGTGCGCTTTCTTCTTTATTAGTGCGACAGTCTTACGGCAGTGGTGTGCATTTAAACAGTCGTATTTCTGTTTTGCTACTGCTGTGGAAGTACATAATCACGTCTACATGTTGGTTTGCATCTAGTACCTTGTTAAATGGCCGAGGCTCACTTGAGAAATGGGCAGTCTTATTTCTTATGTTACAATACGTACACTTTGTCTTTTCTTGTGTTTCTATGTTAGCTAAGACTTTTAATTAAATAAAAGCAGCAACCATAGGAATTCTTGTCTTCAACACTTGTGGGGTCTGGTGATTGGTGCGTGTGTTTGATGAAACTTTTTACCAGGTTAAAGAAGTTTCCCTGTATTACTAATCTGCTGGGTTTTTTTTTTTTTTATCATGAATGGATTTTATCAAATTCTTTCCCTGTAACTATTGAGATGACACTTTTTCTCCTTCAGCCTATTAATGACACACTTTTCTAGGTGAAGCCAAGTGGCACTCTTGCGAAGTACCACACGTGGTGGGTCCGCCCGACCTTCCTGCGGGCTCCCGCGTGTGCATTCAGGGCAGGGATCGGCTCCTGCTTTTCTCTCTCGTGCTGCTCTTGTCTGGTCCGGGCACTGAGGTTGCACAAGCCTTATGAAATGAGTTAGGAAGCGTTCTCTTTCCTGCAGCCGTTGGCAGCGACCGGAACTACGTACGGCGAGGCTGCCCCAGCTCCTCTTCCCCAATCAGCTTGGGTGGTCACTCTCCGGAGTGGAATACAATTGCCCCTAGAATCCCTGTGTCACCTGTCCCCTCTCTGCGGCAGCTGCAGTGCCATCCCACTTTCACCTCTCACGCAGCCTCCTGAGGACAAAGCGCTGAGTTGAGTGTGCAGGTATTTCCAGAACCCACGTTTAGCGGGTCTCTCCTGGGCCTTTTCTTTGTGATGCATTTCTGTTCTTATATTTATTACCATTAGTACCTCCGCGTCTACTTAATAGTGTTAATTATAATTAATGGGATTTAATCATTATTGATAACCATTATTATTTAATATCATTAATTTCAATTAATCACACTGCTGCTTCCTTGTTCCTATCTGAAGTCACCTTGCTGTGCTTCCTAAAGCTCTCGCACAGGGACACCCTCGTCTCTATTCCTGTCTAGCGGAAGCACGTGGATTACCGCCCAAGAGGGTCTTCCATCCTTGAGCACACTGGTCTAAGAGCCGCGGTCCCCTGCTAGGGCTGCTTCCGCTAGCTCCCCACCCTCACCCTTCCAAACCAGGACCCTTGGCAGGGAGAGAGACAGAGGGGAAGACGGCCGGGGAGACTCCGCATTTGCCTAGAGGGTGTGAGTATTTACTCAAGGACTTGCTTCAACTGTTTGACCAGAATATGCTTTGAACTGGAGGGAAGACTTAGGTTAACACCTGCCCCCCATCAATCGGCTGCGACTGTGAAACAGAACATTAGGCAGAGCAATCAATCCATCAATCTAATTCCAGTGTGAGTTACCTTGATGACTTCGCTATAATAATTATGTATAATTGTTATGATTAGAAAGTTTCAAACTTTTCAATCAAGGACAACTGCGACTTACTGGCGTCTTGCGAAGCTGTTCCCAGCATGCCTGCTGGGGTTTTTGTCTCCACAGCACCCCGCACACCTGGCAGAGGGACCCTGGCCTATGTGAGGGGAAGGGATGTGGGGACACAAGCGAGCTAGTGCAGAGGAAGGTGGGGAGGGCGTTTCAGGAGGCAGCCAAGGGAGCTGGATGACTCCAGGCCTGGGGCGAACTGGGAGGGCAGGTGCAGTGGCAGGTGGTGAGCAGCCAGGAAGGTGAGTGGCCGTTGCATGGGCAGGATCGTGTCTGGACCCTGCACTGAGAACTGCAGGCACCAGGGGCTCCAGGCGGTTTAGGGCCCTGCACAGGGAAACGGCACTGAACCCCACTGCTGCAGGCCTGGAGTCGGGGACCGCGCCTTGCTGTCTGAAAACACCCTCCACGGTCCTTGCGGGGTTTGGCATTCTCTTTTAGGGTACCCAAGGGAGGACGTAATCTATTCAAATCCTGGAGTGGAGCCGGGGGTGTGGCTCAGTGGCAGCGCTCGTGTTTAGCGGGCATAGGTCCTGGGCTCCATCCCTGGCATGACAGAAAGGAAAAAATGACAAGACAAATTCTGGGTGAAGAAGAGTCTTTTCACTGCAACGTGTTTTTGCAGGAGAAGCACCTTGGGACAAGCTCACAGAATAGACGAGAAACAAAACCACATTTGGCAGAAACCCCATGAGAGGGGTGGCCCTAAGGCACTGCCTCTGGCCTGGGGCACAGGGAGACCACCTCTGCACCTGCACCGAGGGTCCCCTGCCGGTGCCCTGTGAACTGAGGACACACCCCTTCTGCTAAAGTAGCTGTAACAGAAGCACTGCGGTATTCTTCTAGCATTAACACAGCACACGGGGAGAGGAGGGGCGGTGCAGGCCAGGGCCAGGGCATAGGCACTCAGGCTGAGCAGGTCTGCAGAACCCTCCGCGACCAGGGCCAGGCTGGCACGGTCGCACCGTATCAACAGTCTGTGCTAAGTGCCACTTTGGCTGCTCCTGCCACAGACAGAGGGGTGACTCTGGGAGATGACCGACGTGTTAACTCTGAGCTACAGTGGCATTTTAAGACCTGTGTGTCCCATCACATCACGCCGTATGCCTTAAACACATACAATTTATTTAAAAACGACAGCAATTACTAGAGGCTTGATAAATATTAATTCATGGTGCTAAAGAACCTATCTTCCACATGGCCTTTGAGAAGTGGGCAAGTGGCAAGCCATTGTCTCGGGACTTTGTTTGGGGGACGGAGGGTGCTGGAGGGCAGATCCAAGGCCTCACAAGTGCTAAGCAGCTCTGACATCGAGCCATGGCCTTCTGAGGCCTTTCCCATCTGACAGACCCAAAGCCAAGACCCTCAGCCCACCAGGAACGCAGGACAATTTGTAGAACTGGTGTGGATTCTCCCCTAAAAACAGTCAATTTAATAAAAAATACAGGTGAGGGGCGGAGAGTGCTCTACATCAAGAGCAACTAAAGTGGTGTGTGCGTCAGTGCAAGGTGATGTGCTGGCTGGACCCACTGGCTGGGGGCCACCAGGGAGACCAGACCCTGGATGAATGCTGGAGAACCGGAACCACCGCTCCTGTCCAGGAGTGCTGCCACGGTTCTGGTGGTGCTGGGCCGTCCTACAGGCTCCTTAGACGAGCAGACACATGCGTGCATAGGTTCAAGGGTGCAGCACCGCGCTCCCTGCAACTTACTTCCCAGGGCCCAGCGGAGGCTGGGGTGGGAGGGCAGGGGTGGCACAATGCGATGAGGGACCAGGGTGAAGGTGTACAGGTGGCAGGCTGAGCTTCCTACTCAGACAGCTTCAGAACTTCAAAATGAAAGAGAAGCATGCAAACACACAGAGGCCCACTGGGCTCTTGTCAGTGAGAGGGAGTCTAAGCCACTGGACCTCCGGGAGCTGCTGAGCAGGAGGGCAGGGATTGAGCGCAGGCGGGTGCCAGGCAGCACTTGCTCATCAGGCGGGGTTCCGAGGCCTGGGTGCGACTGGACAGCACAAACACAAGAGCACTGACCCACCCGCCGCACTGCTCGCGACCTCCCACTGTCACGGGCCCTGGAACGTCCTGGCACCTCCCTCTGGCCTCCTGCTTCTGCTTCCCAGCTTCCCAGCACACCTCCTCCCCTCACCTGCCTGCTGAGGATTTGCTGAAGAGAAGCCCAACTGCTCACGCTGGCGCTCAGGGCCCAGGAACCTGGCCTTCCCAGGTGCCAGGCATGTGTCAGCCTAAGGCCCTGGCGTCCCAAGCTGAGTTCCCGATGCCCTTCCACCAATCCTACCCCCCACAGCTGACTCAGGAGCTGCAAGGACACAGAATTCCCAGGCCATCCAGGCCACCCAACACGGGCCCCTCAAGGGTAAGAACTCTCGCTCCCTCTCCTCTGCTGCAAGGGATCAATACAACCTCAGTGTTTCCAGCATTGCGGAGGTCAGTGACCCTACAACATAACCCCTGTGTTCTAGAACCCACTGTACCTCTGCACAGGGCTTGTGTCGTGCTCCCTGACCCCTGGTGCTCTCTGTGGGCACCTTCCTGTTAATGGGCAGCTGGGGAATGCCTTGGGGGACCTGCTGCCCACAGTCCACCTGCCAGGTAGCTCAGCCTTCGCTGGGAGGGCCCATTAAGGAAACATCTCACGCTGAACCCATCTTCCTCCTGTGACTCCTGCCCAGTGCTGTGGGTTTCAGACCCAGTGAACTTCCTCTCCTCACAGCCACCCATAAAGCACTGGAACGTTCTATCCATCCATTACCCGTGAGAGGCCTCGGGGTGGCAGCAGCCCAGGCTAGCTCACAGCATGAGGGGACCCCTTGAGACATCTGTGGGCTCGGGAAGGCTGTGTTCAGAACCAACCTCCCCACGGGCACCTGCCCCCTGAGCCCACATGCCTTTTCACATCTGGAATGAGGACTTGCACTGAGGACCCGATGGGCAAAAACCCTACTACGAAGCAGTGAAGCACAAAACTGCAGCACGCGGGGTCAGTGCAGCCGGAAGGCTCTGCCCGGGTAGCACTGTGTCAATCGAGGGCAAGGCTTACCTCCCCCTGGAAGCTCTTCAGCAGCGGTGCTACCTGCTTGCGCAAATCCTGGAGCAAGAGGAGTGGGTCAGGAAACAGCCATGCAGGAGGAAAGAGAAGGAAGACATTGGTTAGCGCTGCCTGGGAACAGCTCGGCGCTCCCGTTACATAAAGCCATCCCACCCTCTCCTGCCCCGCACTCCTGAAAACAAACAGTGCCCACTCCAGAATTCACCCTCCCTTATGTAAGCGGACAGCTAGGTCTCGCTCCCACCCCATCCTGGCAAGAAGATGCTCTGGACCCAGGCTCTCGCTGTCAGTCTGAGATCACTAGCTTAGAATAAAACACATGATGATGGAAGTCTGCTGCTGCCTCTCTCTGAGATAGATTTGGGCCACTGTCCTGTGTTTTAGCTGCTATTCTGTACACTGTTTGGAATCTGTGCCTCATGCAATCTCTGCAACCTTCATCCCAAGCCCTCAGTGCTGTGCCCACGTACTCCCATGTGATCTCCAGGGTTTTATTTAAAATGAAGCCACTCTGGAAAGACTGGAAGGAGGCAGCCTGCTCTTCACCGGGAGTTCAGGTGTGCCATCTCCTTGCCTGAGCACGATCAATGTGCCAGATCAGGTTCACTACGTCCAGAACGAGGCCTGGGCACCTAGACATTTTGTGACTTCCAGGCTGACACTGAGGTGCACGCCTAATTGCAGGTCAAGACACACTGGGCCAACCAGGCCACAGAAGAAAATAATAAACCAATGCTACGGGAAAATAAAGCAGGGGGAAATAAGTTCAAACTAAGGGAGACGAGGAACTGCTTCACAAGGGGGCAGCACGTGAGCTGGGAAGAGAGGCAGGGTTCCTGCAGCCAGAAGCAGAGGCCAGGAGCTCAGTGCTCAAGGGAACTGTCCCTGCCCTGGGCACACGGGCACCCTCAGAACAGAGGTCATCGAACGCATAGATGTGCCTGGATCTGTCTACTCCTGGGTCAGGCAGCAAGAGGTGGGTGCTGTGGTGAAGTTTCAAGGGGTCCAGAACAGGGAAGGAAGACGGAAGAGTCGGGCGGCCCTGATTCTGAATTCTGGCTCAGCCACCGGCTAACTGGGGACGTGGGAAGTCACCTCCCTCGTATGCGGTTATCCTCATCTCTGCGGTGCTTAAGGATGACTACGCCTGTCGCGGCAGAAGGAACACAAGCGTGGCTGGTGCAGGCTGCGCAGCTCTTGGCGCTTAGTACGTGCCTAGCGGCAGCAATGCCCCTCCTTCCTGGGTCCCACAGAGGGCATGTTCTGGCCCCGGACTGTCAGGCCGCGTAGGAAGGTGGTGAGGGGAAACCACTACACCCTCTCCGGCTCGGGGACGCCGCAGTACTGTAACCAGCCCCAGTCAACGCAGCGGACGTGTGAAGTTTTCACAGCTACTACTTGAGAGTGTTTCGAGTTCCATCGCCAAGCACCTGAGTCAAAGGCCTCGACATCCTCAGCGCTTAAGTAGCTCACTCAGACATAAAACTACAAACTCCTATGACGGGGCCTCCTGCGGCCCGGAGAGCCCTGGTTAGGGAATCTCGCTGCAGGCTGTGCCGTCCAACGCGGGGCCGCCAGCCACGTGCGGCTAGCTATGTTTAACCGGAACCTGGTTAAAATTAAATAAGGTTGGAGAATCCAGCTCCTCAGCCACTCTGACCACGTGAGGCTGGCAGACCTGGAACGGCTGTGGCACTGCAGAGGCCCACTGCCCAGGCTGTGCCGTGAGCCTGTCCAACGCAGCCACCCCGCGCTGCCCCACGGTACTCTGCACTATAGAGACACGACATCACCAAGCACCGGAACTCCCCTCAGCGACCGCATTCCTAGTGCGGTGCCCGTCTTTTGCTGGAGAACCCAGTGTTTGCAACTCCTCCACCGTGTGGTTTTCCAGATGTCTACACCGAGTTCAATGACAAAAAGCAATCAAACTCGTTATCGATCTCTTCTTAAATAAGGCTCTCTGCGGCAGGCACCATGAAGTCCCCAGACATGTCCACGCCTCCATCCCCGGGTGGCGCTGTGACAGGAACCTTGCAAAGGTGTGAGTGGGGAGATGACCAGGTTATCCAGGTGGGCCCAATGTCCTCACAGTGGTCCTTGTAAGAGGGAGGCAGGAGAGAAGGGGACCTGAGGACAGATGCAGGGGTTGGAATGATGTAGGGGCACAGGCCAGGGGCCATGGCGGCTGGGGAACGGAAGCAGCAAGGACGAAATGGACACTGTTGACGGAGCTTCTGGAGGGGACGCGACCCTGGCCACATCTTCATGCTGCCTTGGAAATCCCACTTCGGATTCCTGCCCTCCAACACTGTCAGATGGTAGATTTCTGTTGTTTTAAGCCACTAAGCCCAGGGTGACCTGCTGCGTCAGCAGCAGGGAGCTAAGCCAGAACCACTCCTACCGCTGCGCTGTCCCGAAAGGTAGCGGGCAAAGCCTGGAGCTGAAAGGGAACGAGGGGCAGAGAGTGCAGAGGCCCAGGAAGGGCAGAGGCGAGGCTGACGGTGGCCCCAGCAGGGTCGATGGTGTATTCCAAACACGAGGACTCAGCCCCATCTGAGAGAAACCTGGCCTCGAGGGCAGCTGTGCAGGGGGTACAGACGCAGGTTGGAGCTGCCATGTGCCTGGCTGGTGGCGACCTGGCTCCCTGCCAGGCGTGGGGAGCCCCCATGGGACGGCAGAGGGTGCTGTCCCTAGGCAAGGACATGCAGGTAGGATGGTCACAAGGAGCTGTTACTGAGGTCACAGACTGTAAGCCAAAGACAGTGGATGGAGGTTACTATTCGTGTCCCAGGAAGGCAGCTGACAACGAGTTGTCCAGCATTAGCTGGAGTCCCTCTCACTAGCAGGGGCCAAG
Organism: Aplodontia rufa; assembly: GCA_004027875.1. Taxonomy (NCBI): domain Eukaryota; kingdom Metazoa; phylum Chordata; class Mammalia; order Rodentia; family Aplodontiidae; genus Aplodontia; species Aplodontia rufa. The sequence continues at coordinate 56,819 of PVKS010009206.1, forward strand.
CGAGGTGCCAGAGTGGGCTGAGAGACAGCCTGAGCCCAGCGCACCCAGAGCAGTCTCTATTGTACCGCACAAGTGGGGAAGGGCCATGGACACATCCATCTTGCTTTCTAAAAATAAGATGTGAAAACTTCCAGGAAAACCACCCCAGAGAGATGCTTGCCTTGCACTGCCAGTGAAAGCCACATCTCCTTTCAGGCCCTCAATGCCGCTCATGCCCCAAGGTGACTGCGTCCATGGGGTGGCCCTCGGGCCCTGCTCTGCAGTATCTGACAGAAGCAGAATCCCAAGGCTCCTGAGGACCCTGCAGACAGCCAGGGCACAGTGTCACAGGATGCTCAAAGTGTTTCTCACTTTGAGCCCTGCAGACACCGCCTTGGTGACCGACCCGCTTCCTCTTCCCTTCCAGCTGGGGCCACCTGGGGGCTGGGAATGGGTTGCCCCTCCACAGGCAGTGTCCAGCTGAGGACTCCCAGGCACGGTGGGTTCAGAAGCTAGGTTCTCCCCACACCAGACCCCAGGCTTCCTCCCCCAGAGGGGCTAACTCGCCCTTACTGCTGACCCCCCAACTGTAGGAGTCCCAGCTCCACATCCTCCCAACGGGCCTGGCGGTGTCACAGAAAGACCACCTGGGATGCCAGCCACCCTTAGGTGAGATTTGTCTCCCCCATGCCCATCAGAGGGACTTGACCCACAAGGTGGGGGTATGGGAGCAGATGAAGGAAGAGTGACAGAGGTGATAAAGGAGCCCTCCCAGGGCTGGGAAGGCGATCAATCGGAGGCCCCTCAGGGCTGGGGCGGCACTCGTGCCCAGCTACACCTGCCTCTAGTAGCTAGAATGGAAATATGTGAAGTTGGTTCCAATGTCACTTTACCCACCCTGTCCAAAACACCATCCTTCTGTGAGCAATTGATACGGAAATCAAGAAGGCGTTCTACACACCCTTCTCTCTTTCCATTTTACCTATCTTCATTTTCTGCCGTGGAGATTCTGCAAGCCGCTGCGTACCTTACACGGAAGCACATCTCCTAGTTAGGATTGGCCACGGGTCAAGTGGCCGTAGCCATGCACGGCTGGCAGCCACCACCCTGGGCTGCTTGGGGCTAAGAGATACGTTCGAAAACCAAGGGTCTCTTGGCAGAGAGGGTCGGCAGCAGAGGGGAGTGAAGAGGCCTTGAGAGAAGCAGCAAGAGAGAGGGAAGAGCACAGGGCGAGGTGAGGAGGGAGCTCAGAGGGAAAAAGTGTCACTATGTCAAATGCTGTCCCACAACTAAGGATTTAGCAGCTGGTGACCTCCTGGTGGCTCTGAGAGTAGAGGAATGGGAACCAGCTGTAGCAAGTAGAGGGAACATTTTGAGAGATCAACAGTCTAGGGAAAGGAGACAGAAGAAGATACACAAGGTCTGAGAGTGCCAACTCAAAGTCTGCCATGAGCTGAGCAGACGCTGCTTCCACAGTGACCCCACCAACGCAAGGGACTGCTCCACTCTACAGATAGGACCCTGAGGCTCAGAAAGGGAAGGCAATTTGTTCAAGGTCATAAGCTGGAAAGATTGGAATTTGAACCCAGATCTTTCTCTAATATCCACACCACAGTGAGATTTTATAAAGGACACAATCATGGTGGGCACAGTCACAGCACACGGGAGCTGCCCAGATGGCATGCCACATGGCACTGGGGTCGGGGGGACACAGGCACATCCCTCCAAAAGCTTATAAAGGGCCCAAGTTCACAGGCAAACAGTGGAGCTGGATGGGGTCATGGGACGGGAAAGGCAGGGAAGCTGAAGACCTGGGCCACAGCCAGATCCCCTGGGCATCAACAGTGCTCCTGCCGGGCTCCCCCAGCCCTGCAGACCTGGCGCGGACTGAGAAGCACAGGAGGTGAGAAAGCTATTTCTCTTCTCCAGGACGGAATGCCTGTTGGGCTGGAGAGCTGTGCCTCTCACTGTCCTTACGTAAAGCAAACTCTGCCTCAGCCATGTGCAGCACTCTAAAAAACACTTATCTGAGCATCTGCAAGCCTCGTAACGACCTCTTGGAGCAAGGTCGCTGATATTGATGCCTCACGTGCATTTGCGCGTACACTGAGTGACAGCCGAAGAGGAGAGAACCGCTGCAAGTCCACACATCATGCACAAACGGACGCGCACACCCCCGGTCCCCAGCCCAAACCACATGTTCTCATTTTCTTTTTGGCAGCTTGAAAAATTCTTTATCCAATTCTGCTGCCTGCAAAGATTACCCAGCGTGCAGTCAACCGAGGAGAGATCTGAGGATGCTCAACTCTGACCCGAGGGACTCACGCCATCACCTAGTGAGCACGGGGATGATCCGCTATCTCTTCAGAGCGGAGGGCCACTCGGGTCCCCGCATCCACCCAGGCGCTCGGCTACCATTAGGAACCGAGGCAAGTGGGGCTGGGCCACAGCAGACCACATCGGGAGGGTCACTAGGTGAGGATTTGTGGCTGCGCACTTGACTCAGCGACAGGCTTTTCTGTGATCTGTTTGCTTTGATCCCGTACTACCCACGGAGCGAAAGGCAGCGACACCTTCCTGCAGCGCAGAGCGATGTCCTTGAGATCGTTACTCTCGGATGTCTGCTGCAAAAGTCAAAACAGCTCGTTCCAACTGTCCCCTGAGTCGCAGCAAGTAATAAGTGCTGTGCATACGAGACGCTGCCATGTGACAAGCACTGCCATTCTCGAATCCGCTGACTCACACACATGCTGCAGACCAGAACACTGAGCGGCAAGATGCTATGAAGGCATTTTTGTGCTGGAGAAACACATTTTGATCCAAAATCACTGCGACAGGCAGCTGCACCTGGAAGGTGCGAGAAGCCACCCAGACTCGCTTGGGCCTCGTGGTGGATGCTCGGCTTTCTGCCACGTAGGGTGCTGGGATGGTCTCTGGAAAGCTCCATCCCCTCCAGGTCCCCTGTGGTATCTCCCAGGTGACATCTCTCCTGCTTCCCACGGCATTCAAGTCCAGGGCAGGGCAGGGGGTCGTGCACCCAGAGCCATGTGCCTGACTCGGGGCTGGTGGCTGCGTGAGCTGCTGGCACATGGGGTCCCCCTCTGTGCCCGGCAGCGTGGCTCTGGACCACTGGTGTTTGGACAGACAAGAAGCTGAGGACCAGCAGAGAGTGCGTAATGAAAGGCACCGTGAGTTACAGATCTTCGGACTTCTACAGCAATTCTATTTCACAGACAGCTTGGGATTTCCCTGACGCTTCACTAAGCTCCACAGCGCCCCTGTACTCCACAGTAATGGAGGTGCACCTCTGAAGGACAGTTCTGATGGCATCCACGGCCCGCTGCCACCTCCATGTGCCACCCTCTCTGGTGGCAGCCCTGGAGTGGGCTCCTCCCTTTCCTGGCAACAGTGTGCATGTCCCTAGTGCTCTGGGGCAGGGCAGCAGTGGTGGGGGGACTGACGTGACTCATCCCCGAGAGGCCTGACTATGTGACTCCTGGAGAGTTGCCAGCAGCCCCTCTGAGGCAGGAATGTTGATGGCTGAGCTGAGACTTCACCTGCCCAAGGGCCACCTTCTACTTCAGATCTTCCTGGCCAGGGTGACGCTCACTGCTCTTTCTCTGGCCTCAGTTTACACTTTGTTCATGTGTTCCGGAGGTGAGGGGTTGGGAATGCCTTTGGGCCAAAACATGAGTAATTTTTCAAGGACAGCCCTAGGAAACATTCAAGCACCAGGGGGTGACGCGGCACACCCACCCAGGCCTGGAGACAGTCATCTGCACGTGAGGTCACCCAATGGGAAAATGCCTTGGGGTGGGCTCAAGAGGACCATCCGCAGCCTGCTCCCGCGAACAGAGCTCGGCAAACGTGACCTGCACTGTCACACGACGCTACAGGTGTCACTGTCTTCAGGCTGATTCTGAAGCTGGTAAAACACAGAGAAGGGTGAGAATCGGCGCTGCTAGAACAGGTGCACCATGCAGTGAAGTCAGGTTGGACAACAGGGCCGCGCTTTGCTTTTCAAATCCATAGGGTGCAGAGTTTAGGTGCCCTAGTCCCAGATTTCAAAAGGTCCTTGACTGGACCCAGGGCTGTTCAGCAGCAGACCCTTCCTCCAGACTTCCCCGGGGGCGCACTAGCCTTCAGCCAAGGGTCACAAAGAACAGGCTGGGAGAACCGGAGAGCAGCTCAGGCACCTCTCGCATACGACCTAGGAACCAGCCAACCGCAACTGTCCTCTTGTCAAGTTCATCTGGAAATGCCAGGGCCTTCTGCTCCAATCTCCTGCCGTCCCGGGACAGCCGAGGCCACAGACCAGGACTTGCCAGGGAACGCTGGTATTTGGGGGAGCTACTGGGTGCCAGTAATGTGATCACTGGTAACAACTGGTGAATAATCCACTGTGGGGTGGGGACGGAGCAGGTTCAAGGTGACTCCCACGCTCTCATGGGCTTCAGTGGGTTCAGCCCAGCCATTCCCCACGTCCCAGGCTCTGCCCATGAGCAGAAGCTGGCCTGAGAATGGGGAACCCAGGAGCAATTGAGGCTCCCTCTCCTAGGCGTAGCTGAGGAGTGGGGCTCAGCTCTCCCTGCCTCCTGCCTGCCCAGAGTCCCTCCCCTGTTCTGGACAGCACAGGTCAGGCTATTACTCTAAGCCCATCGGCATCTCCAGTGCCATTGACCAGACTCACACTGTGAGGAGCCACCCAGAAAGCCCCCCAACAAACACACCAGGGGAACAGGACTCCAGGGAAGGAGAAAGGGATGAGATTCTCATAAGAGTCACTGGTGATTCCCACCACCTTACACGGCCTACCCCGAGGAAAGAATTCTGAAGAACTGAGAAAACAAAGCATTTCCAGTGGTGCCTGCCTGTGAGCAAAGCAGCTTGGGAGGCTGAGGCAGGAGGACCACAAGTTCAAGGCCAGCCTCAGCAACCTAGCAAGACCCTAAGCAACCTAGCGAGGCACCATCTCAAAATAATAAAAAACTAAAAAAAAAAAAAAAAAAAAAAAAAAAAAAAAAAAAAAAAAAAAAAAAAAAAAAAAAAAAAAAAAAAAAAAAAAAAAAAATGGGGGAGGCTGGGGATGTGGCTCAGTGGTTAAGCACCCCTGGTGTTCAGTCCCTGGTATCAAAACAAACGAGCAAAACCAAAACCCAAGTCCTCAGATTCTAGATTATTTGGATCTAATGAACGCAATTTGAATGGAATAACTTCCTTTGTAATCCAGACATTTCTATGTAGCAGTTTTAAAGGGAAAAAATGTTGGGCTGGAGCAGTGGCTCAGCAGTTGTGGTGCTTGCCTGGCATGCACGAGGACGTGGCTTCAAACCCCAGCACCACGCAAACAACAAAGTGTCGGAGCAATGAAAGCCACATGAAAAACTAAACAAAAGTGATTCTCTCTTTCTCTCCTTCTCACTGTCCCTCTCTCTTAAAATATTAAAAAGTTTAATGTCAGAAGTTGAGCTCACCATTTATAACATAGATAAAACATCAGATGAGACACAAGAACAGCAGTTTAACAAAATGACAGCCACTCTTAGAAAGCAAAAGTGACTTCTTTTCCACGGGCATCTCTAGCCCCACAAATGACATGAGGACTCCTGCTCTCCTGTGACCACCCAGGGCACATGGTCATAGGCCTCCAGCCACGGAGGCTCCGCTCTGGGTCTGTAGGACCGGAAGTGTCCAGGGACGGCTGTGCCCTCCTTCACCAGGGAGCCCACACAGGTGCAGAATGGAAGCCCAGGCTCGGGACTGCTTCCTTAGGGAGCCACCTCTTCTAAAAGGCCTTCCATGAATGTCTGTCCCAGGCACAGAGGCCCTGGCAGTACTACGGGACTGATGGGAGGACCTCAATTATCCTTCCTTGGACTTCATTTAAGGTCGCCGTGATTCTCCCCATCGATGCACACGGGGCTTGGGTGGTGCGGGTGCCAGGTACAGGGGTTTTAAAAACGAGACAATGCACTGAATGGTTCCTGACTGCAGCTGGGTGGAAAGTGAAGTTTCTCTTTGTTCCAGGGTCTGGAACCTTCACTTCCCATCTCGTCATCCGGAGATGATTCACCCAGCTATTGATGGGCACCCTGCTTTCTGTTGCTTTTATAGATGAGCACACCCTCCTTCCACTCTCTGTGATAGAGAAGGGTAATTTTAAATGGCATTTAAACTGGAGTGTTAAATAAAAAATATCTCTCTATACAACAGCAGACAGTATGTCCTGGCAATTTCTCAAAGATTTTAGTTCACAGATTTGAGAAAATTCCATTAGCTTTAATTATTTATCAGCAGTCAATTTAGATTACTGTTCCTGACCTATTTCCGTGGCGTATGGGCCACCCAGCAATGGAATAAATGAATAGTCTTTTGCTGCAATGGTTGATTTTCTGAAATAATAGAAATGTAGTTTAAAGAAGGAAGGAAACCCCAAACATATAATTACCACAGCACAGACCCTGCCATCCCGCCTTTGTAGCTGGATAAAACGCACATCTTTGTGAGTTTTTGGTTATTAAATGAGATTATCTTGAAAGGGACAAACTGGCTCATGCTATGATTTCTTCCCATTTAAATTTCTTTGCTCCATTTAAAGCATGTTCTGGTCCTGGCGGAAAGTCTCTGAACACTGATGGATGTGCCTTTAGCACCATCCTAGGGGATGGTGCCAGGAGGACTGGCCATGTGCAGCCGGAGGGCGATGGAGCAGACGCAAGGGAGAGTGGGGCACGGGGTGGTGAGCGGCGAGGGCCAGAGAGGCGCCCTGAGGCTGAGGAGGGTGCAGAGGTCAGGGAGGACAGGCAGATTCGGGTGCACAGAGGCCACAACCCGGAGGAAGAGTCAGCAGCGTGCGGTGGAACCCAATGGTGCATGGACCTCAGGGTGGGGCTGGGGACACCTGGCTCCCTCAGAAGCGGTCACGGATCCAGCAGGTCAGGGCTACTTGTCATCTGCTTTGCCCACAAAGGACATGTTTTCTAGAAGCTCTGCGAGCTGTGGTGACACCCTCACTGACTCAAAGCCCACAGTGACAACAGGCGCACGCAAGCTCTCTAGAGACCAAGAACGCTAGAGAAAAGCCTAAGTACTGACTGCCGGGACTGCACCAACTCTGCGGATGGCCCTTCCACGGACCCGAAGTGCTGGGAGTGCTGGCATCGTCCCTGCCCAGCTCCCAAAGCCACCTGTCCCAGCAGGGATCCTGCAGGACACTGGGTATTTGCAGGGTCGACCCTCTGATTTCAAAATTTTTTTCTGGGATGATTTCTGGACAAACGCTCACATCTAAACCACTGGTTTTCATTTCAGAACTTTGAAAACACTGCTATGACTCTGTCTTGGAGAGAAGCCACACGTCATACGTGCATTTTAACTGAAGAAACCACACAAGATTTAACGGGACACTGAGTGAGGACAGGGCACCTGTCCTCATGGACAGGGCAGGGGTGGTGACCCGCACCTAGCTGCTGCAGGGCCATTCGTTGATGGTGCTGGGCCAGGCGCTGCTGGCTGAACGTCTGTGGGCCGAGTGAACCCGCAGACACTCTTCCCAGGCTGGCCGCGAAGCTAACTCTCCCTGGGCAGAGCTACAGAGGGGACCTGTGTGCCAGGCATGGGATGTGCCCTAGGGCACATTTTACCCTGGGACTCTGTGCAAGTCCTGGACCCATCAAATGTGGCCACTGCTGAATTCACCCCAGACCCTTGGCCCTGCTGACATTCAGATGACCCCTCGCTCAGGACTTCCACCTGAAGGGCTCGATCCCCCTGGCACAAGCAGACGGGGTCACGTGCAGAATGCAAAAGCGGGAGCAACGTGGATTCCAAGAAGGGAGGCTCACTGAAGGGGTGCTTAGTGGGGCGCCACGAGGGCACATTAGGCAGCTTGAAACTGTCCTTTACCGAGTAGCCAACACCGGAACCTGAGTACCATCTCCACGCGCTGGGAGGACGCTAGCTGGGGAACAGGGCCTTCTGGTAATCGTGAGGAAGGCCACCTGCCTCCTGTGCCTCCCACCCGGGCTTC
>PVKS010009207.1:0-64857 GCA_004027875.1 Aplodontia rufa
GTTCTCTCTGAGGACTGTGTGGGACTGGCCTTGATGACTGTGGCTGTTGGCCTTAAGGTTGGATACTTGGCTCTGTCTTAAAGAGCAGGCACAGATTGAGGATGCATGTGGGCAGGCTTAAGTCTAATGATTGAAGGGATTGGCCTAGATATTGCATCCATGGGGGTTATCAAAATTCCAGTGTCTTCTGAGTCTTCTAGCTCTTCTAAAGTGAACTCTGGCCATTGTATTACACATTTTAAGACTCGGGCAGGCTTGCAGTTTGGGTCCCCTGGATCTGATCTGCTGATCTGCTGACACAGTGAGGGATAGAGACTTGGTCTATGAGTGCTTGTGTGCAGACTGAGTCTGCAGAGTCCAGTTGGGACTCTGGTATGTCTGAGACCACTGGGGCCAGCCTGCCCACAGCTTGGATTTGAAGCCAAGCCCTAGAATCTCGTGCTGAAGTGTTGACCTTGTGAAGGGACTGGATTGATCTGGAGTCTTGGCTGGGCCTGGGGTCCAATCATGTAGGGGTTAGCCTGGAATAGTGGCAAGCCTGAATCCTAGATATGTGGGGATGGTACCAGGTACCAGGTTTCACTGCGGCAGCCCTGGTGCTGAGATTTGTAGCAAACACACATACACATTCAGAAGAATTAGCACATCCAAAAGCAAATAAAGAGTTAAGTGTCCATCGAATGTACCTGGCCTATAGAGATTCTACGGCTTGTTAGTTTCGCTGGATTTGAATAGTCTTTTCCCCACTGCAATAAAAATGCCTACTATTTTCCTGTTATTGTCTCCAAATGCTATATCCACATCATATCAGGATGCCTGTATGGTTTGCTCCTAGTCTTTTCTGTTACCTTGGAATAAACAACACTGTAAGGCACCAACAACTCCACAAAGCTACTGATGGCAGAATGGAAGTCTGGCATGACACTCACGGGGTCCTCCTTTTGTTAGCTCAGATATATCCCGGAGTGTGTCTCATCAAATACATTCTGAGCATAAAAGGAGGATCGACTTTTTGAATCTCTAATGAAATTTTCACATTCCCAGACAAATTTTCACATAAATGATTCTGTATTTTTAAAATTTCCTATTTTGAGGGAGAAAGATCGCCTTTAAAATTTCCTAATCTGACCGTGGGTCACACTTTTCAGACTGAAGTTTAAAATAGCTCTAGGCAAATATGAAAGCAGAGTAGTTCAAATCAGGTTATCAACTACACACTATAGTTTCCCCATCTTTTGCAATTTTGTTCCTAAAATATTTCTCAGGAAACAAAGGGCCCCTTCTAATGACTAAGTGTTAGTATTAGAAGACTGAAGAGATGTCAAGGTGGTTGTTTTTAAAAATGAGCCAAGGGCTTATCTCAATCAGAAGCTTCTAGGAGACCTATCATATACGAATATTTCTGGGGTCTATGCAGAATTATTAAATCTCTGAAATTGAATTCAGGAATTAAAATTTTAAGCAAGGGTCCCCACAGGTGATTATTAAGCATATTAAAGTTTGAAATCTGTGGGTACCTTTATCTGCAATAGCCTGTTCACTCTTGTGCTCACAGGAAGCTGGATGCCTCGAGAACTAACAAGTTTTTATTGTACAAGTTTTTATATTTAAACATCTTTTTCTACTAGATTTAAATGTGTCTCTCAGTAGCTGCCCACACATTAGGTCAAAATGAGATCATTTTTGACAGTTTTACAATGTGCATACAATGAAGAACTCTGGAATTTTTTTCTAAAGTTAAAGAACTGGGACGATCTAGAAGAAATGTTGTCACTGGACGATTTTTAAAACAACAGAGACCCCCACTGACAGAAAACAAAGCTATATTCTTTGCCAAGAGAGACAGATAGAAGAAATTGAATCACTGGATGGCTCCCTTTGCCAATAGATTTTTTTTTTCCCTCTGATGCTTTTACACTGTTAAAAATACCATATGAATTGAATATGCTTCTAATTCTTAAAACTCCTGGCAAGCCGTGTTTTTAACATTATGAAAAGCATGTAATTCTAAAAAAAAATTAAAAGGGTCATATCTCCTCCCCACTTAGCACTTAAAAGTTTGGTTGCAGTGATTCATAAACTACTCAGTGGTTCTGATTGGTATGAAAAATACTTGTGGATCTAGTATTACATACTTATGCAATCTAGACATCCAGATTCCTGCAAATCTCAACATCATGTTCAGAAGTAAGCCTTTCATTTTTCAACAATTTACATCACTCATTTTCCTGACTCTGTACCTTAGCATCAACTGTTCCCTTAAGTAGTAAATAAACTTTTCCATCTCTCCCTCCCTCACTCCTTCAATAACCACAATTGCCCCCATTGGTCTGAAAATGTGCACATTTTTTAAGGTCTAACACAAATGTCTCTTTTGAGTTGAAGATTTCCTAAACATGTAAATAGATTTTACATATCTTCATGAAATCTGTATTTGTATAATAGACTGCTACCAACTTTAATGACAATATTCACATTTTCCTATGTTATAAAAATTACTATTCTAATTGTCTGTTATTTTTTTGAATATATTCACTGTAAGAGAGATTGTTTGACACAATGGTAAAGAAGGTAAGATTCAGTGTCTGACTTTCAGGTTCATATTCAGATTTTACCACTGACAGCTGCATGAGAATAAGCTAAGCCCTTAACCTCTTTGTACTTTGTTGTCCTCTTCTACAGATGAAAATAATAAAATAATGTATGCAGGGCAGTTTATTAAATATGCAAAAAATTACCGTGAGTTTTAACTTGTTGCCACCTGAAAATTTCTTTGAAAACAATAGTATAATAACTTCTAGGTAGATGTTAATCATTTGGATTATTTGAAATGCTAGCAATATGAATAATATTTGAATTTTTTTTTTGTATTTGGGATTGAACCCAGTGGTGCTTATCCACTGAGCCACATCCACAGCCCATTTTTCTTTTTCTTTTTTCTTTTGATATAGTGTCTTGATAAAATGCGGAGGCTGGCTTTGAACTTGCTATCCTCCTGCCTCAGCCTCCTGAGCCACTGGTCTACTAGGCATGTGCCACCATGCCTAGTATTATTCCATTTCATAGTCAAGAAATTGAGAATCAAAGATAAAGGCCACCTTTCCCAATATCACTTATATAACAATAGATGTTATCATAAAGGTGTGTTAACACTTATCAATATCCTTTATCTGCCCTAATCCTTCCCTGAATTTCTCACCTAAGGATGTCATGCTTGGTATTACTTTCACAATCCTCTAATTGCCAACTCGGATCAACACTACAGAATGCCCTGACCAACTTACTAAGAAGGAGTACAGATTTTATCGCATTAATTGTAAAACAAGTTATGAATAAGTATAGCCTTCTGTCATCTGGCACCTAATTTAGGGTATTTATATTTTTGCAACACTAAATATTCTCTGTTTCTGTGTTATTCTTTTATGTCTTATGGCTCTAAACCATTAGGAGTATTACACTGTTAAAAATACTCCCTGAATTAAATATGCTTTCAATTCTTAAACTTATGACAGGCTATGTTTTGATTAAATCACAATATTCCAAAAATGTAAGTAGAAATGTATATATTTTTAGGTAATTAACAGTTGGAATTAGAGATGAATAGCACTTCCTCCCCCTAACCATTTGGTTGGTGATTATGACTGATATTTTCGTCCAGGCCAATTTTTATCATCACTCTTTCTTACAGACACTCAGAGCCACTTCATCTTTTCAGCTGCTGTAATTCATCTGACTTTATATAAGGACCCTACTAGATGGAGTTAAAATAAGACAAGAAAAATACCACTTCTCAGACTTTTAGGCCTTAGTGGTATTAATCAAATGGGTTGCATTCACATATATTCACAATAATTGATGGAGAGGATTAAATAAAGGACTTTGCCTTCTCTCACTATTGAACTCTTCTGAATGTGATTTTTTTTCTTCTTAAAGAGATAGAAGGACAGAGAAAACTAAATTTTATTTAGTTTTTAATGTGGCTTTCATTGCTTTGACATTTCTTTATGTATGTGGTGCAGGGGTTTGAACCCACATCCTCACACTTGCCAGGCAAATGTTGTAACCACAGAGCCACGGCTCCAGCCCCAGAATGAACGTGTTGTTTTTGATAGTTCACACATTTCTAGCATGTCCATTTTTTCCCCTCATCAGTAATGTTACTGACAAAACTACTGCCCAGTGCTACATCCTGCAAAGCACAGGTCATGTAATTGGTTTGCAAAGCTGCAGAGCCCACAAGGCTCTTTGCCCAAAACAGACAGACCTTCGAATTCATTCCAGAATCACTAGGATAAATGCATTCACTGTCTGGTGGTACTTTACTTCAAAAAGAGGCAGCTCCTTTGGTAGGAATAACCCTTCTTTCAGAAATATTTGCATTATAAGACACTGTGGTAGGCACATCATATAGGTCTTCATAAATCCTGACACCTTACTACCTAGGTGTTATATAGGAGAGAAAGCTGAAAACATATATTTTAAGTTACTACCATGAAGTTGAAGCAAATCAGAAACAGGATTCAATCCTGGATGGGATTATTTGACTCAAACATATGATCATGTGCTTCGGGTATTAGAGCCAGTAAATCATTGTTACCTATACCAAAATAAAGGAAATTTTTGCTTATTTTCTTTCTTATAATTTTATGGTTTCATTTTTTACATTTAAGTCTTCCATTCATTTTGAGTCAATTTTTGTATGTAGTGTAAGATAAAGGAGGCCTCAAATTCATTGTCCATTGAAGAGATTTTTCCATTGTGTATTTGTGGTACCCAGCTCTGTTGGCTGTGGATATGTAGATTCATATTCTTTAAAAATATGCAATTTAACTGTGAATAACACCTCTTTAAAGTAGAAGGGGTAAGCTTATGTTATATTTTCCATGTTGAAGATGAAAAATAATAAGTGCATAATTCTCAATCAACTCAGAAAGAAAACTGAGGGTTTGTTCAAGAGAGCAATAGTAGAATATAAGAAATAGAAGAAATGGAAAATTTGAGATGGGCAAGTTGGGAACCCAAGAGTTTTTCACAATTGCATCACACCTGCTATGCACTGCAGATGGTATTGGGCCACATCCACCATTAACCAGTGAGATATGAAATGACGCCTCATTTGAACACGAAGTTATCAGGAGCATGATTTACAGATAGAAAACAACAAAGACAAACAGGAAGAAAAGAACAATAAATTTTGTTTAGCACTTCTTCAGGGAGCAAAAATTTATTTATAACCTGTGTTTCCAATTCAGTGCTGGCATTAGTGTAAAAATTTTAAGGCATTCAAACAAATTATACAACAATGAAAAAATATCAGCAGTAATATTAGTTAAAATCAAAGGATTAAGGAACTCACATAGAACATAGCATAAACTTTTTTTGTGTGTGTGTGTCATAGATTAAACTTAGGGCCAGAGACATCACTGGTCTTAGTTGTTTAGAGCCTCCTGAAGTTGCTGAGGTTGGTTTTGAATTTGCAGTCCTCCTGCCTTACGCTCCCAAGTTGCTGGGATTATAGGCATGCAATACTGGGCTCTGTACACCAATGCTTTTGAAACAAATTGCACATTGTTCCATAAATAAACCCAAAGGCTAAAGGTAACTTTTATTTTGGGTGAAATCATGAGATCATGTGTTATACTTTTCCTATTAATTTATAGGCTTCTTTTTATCAAAAATATATTGCTTTTAACCTGGAAAATACTAATTTTAAAATAACAATAACATAAAATTCCACTGGGTAAATGATTCCTTTGGCTTAGGAAAATTTTTCTATTTATTAGTGTCATAATTACTGAAACTGCAATTATTCATTCGATTTTAGGTCTTTAGCTTCTTTGGGTTAGAACTGAAGTTCTCCTGAGGAATGGCTTCAGTTTAGTTCAACTCAAACTCCCAAAGAAAAGGAGGCACGGCATTCTACAGTTGGCCAGTTATAAACTGCCAGGTGTTCTACTGGGTTTACTGAGAGCCTAACCATAACGGGACTGAGTCCATTCTCTTCCCAAGGCCCAGGTCACCGGAAGACTTGAAAATCAGTCTTGTCAGAGGGAAGTAATGCCTGATATATGAAACACCCTCTACCTGACTGCAGAAGGTCACAGGCACCTTCCCTGTCTCTGACTCAAGAGCAGCCAAACAGAACATGCCTGTGAACAGTGTCACAAACAGTTTTATTTTTTTTTAATTTTAGGGAGTTGTGTTGTTGTATAATCATAAATGCTATAATAATATGATATGACCCTGAGCCTAATCCAGAATCACCCCTCATCATCCACACCCCAGTCTCTTGACTCTTATGTATTCCTCCCTATAAGAGATATAAATGTCGTGTGTGTATGTGTGTGTATGTGTGTGTGTGTACGCGCGCGCGTGTGTGTACGCGCGCGTGTGTGTATGATTGTGAATTTTCCAGATTTAAATGATTGCATAAGTATTATTTGGCTTATTGGGGGAGTAAAAAGTAAGCAACATTTTTATGCCCCCCCCAGAACCCTCCCTATCTTCGCTCGCTTTCCCCTCCCTCACTCTTCTTCCCTCCCACCTTACATGTCTTTGGATCCCCTAGGTTATGTGTGGCTTCAACTTTGCTGAATCTACTATTTGAGCTTGACCTTTCACCCAAACTGGCTTTTGCTATAGCCAGCACAATTGAGGAAAAACGTGTGTCTTCTCATCATAACACTTTCAAAAGTGTTAATGTGTGAAAAGCAAATTTAAAACTAAGCCAAAATTCTGGGAAAATTTTTCCTGCCTAAAATTACGAAAGCACTAAAGAACTGTCTATATTCTCCATGGACAGATATAGCATGTACAATTGACAGATCATGGGCTTTTGTGTTAGAGAAGCTGCATTTGAAATGCAATGGTATCATTTAGCAATTGTGTATCTTAAATTCAGCCTCCCTCAAACACAAGATTCTATGAAAAGAATTATTTTAGAAAGTCAACACAGGACAGAGTAGTAGCAAGTACAGAAATTACAAAAAGGAAGCAAACAAATGATTTCAAGATGTAGAGGCACAAGTTACTGTCACAGGTAACTAAGGTTCAGTTTCCCTTTCCCTGGGAGACAGTAGAGAATGTGCTGCTAAGTGACACCTCCAAGAAGCCATGACGCTGGCTTTAGTCCACAGGCTCCTGCCAATCACTCCTGTCAAATGAGAAGCTGTGGAGAGGGTGCAAGCAGTGCCCGTGAATGCTCCTTGTCATGGTTCTGCTCAGAAGAGGCAGGTGTCTTTCTTCATTTAGACTCAAGGTATTAACTCTGTACACTGATTGGAGGGTGGACTCATGACATCCTTTCCAGCTTTTTGTGCTCACCTTGACCTGTTTCTTCCTGAAAAATTTTGAATACTTATAGGAGCCATTCAAGAATTTTTTTCCTAAATCTCATATTTAGAATCTGAGAATTCAATTAATATCAGTATGATCACTCACTTAAGATAATCTAAAGAAGTAAAGTAATTATAGTACCCTAATTCTCCAAATTATTACTTAATATTTTCTAGTTATTATGGGCCATTGGACAAACTGATTCCTTGCTTAGAGATATATATTGTCATATAAACAAACAATCAATTTGTGACTGCTGACCTGGTATGAGTGTGTACAAATATAATTTCCTCTCCATCTATGCTCCGTGATTAATTTATCATGCTAAAAACTCAGTATACTGAACGTAATTCCCCAAAGCCAGTAGCAAGATGAAAGGATCGATTCTACAGATAGAGCAGTGTTTCTTGAGCATGCTTAAATTACATTTAGCATTGTAGGATTTCTTTGGCTAAAATTCTGGCATTTTCTTTCCTAGTTTAATCTCAGATCATCAAAGTTTACCAAGTTCTTTTTTTTCAAATGAAGTTTTATGTGAGTCACACTGTATAAGGTAAAAGTAAAACAGACCAAGCAACACACACACAAAAAAAAAAAAAAAAAAAAGAAAGAAAGAAAAGAAAAAGAAAACAGGAACAGACCAGTTTAGGCAGGAGTGCAGATCTATAGGATCCAAAGCTCTCTGTATCAGTATTCCAGCCACCTTACCCACGGACTCCTGAGGCACATTTGAAGATCTCTGAAGACCTGGAAATTCAGTAAAATCAGACTAATGAGTACAGGTGCTAGACCACCCCATAGCTACCCCGGGTTGAGACCAGGAGCGGGAGCAGGCACTGTAACTTCTGAATGGCATTATTCCCAATTCTCTGAGCCCAGAGCACCTAATTATGCCTCACAGGGCTCTCTGATGAGGAAAGTCCTAAAAATCTCTTTGGCGGACTTTCACAACACAAATCACTCTTGGTTAGAATTGCTCCAGCAGGATTTAGAGGCAGAAGAAAGCATATTCCCTAACATTACTGTGAAGATGAATTGCTCTGAAAAAGGGTGTGCTTACTCAGAAATGCAAGATCGCAGCTTTCAGCCACCAAACCAAGTGAGCCACAATGACAGACCACCAAAAAAACAACCAGAATAGCGAAAGGTGGGCAGTGTAGGGGGAGCAGAGAACCTGAGGTTGAATAAATAAGTCATGAGAAATACGTAAAAGAAGTGGCCATTACTGTACAACAGGAGCCATTATCAGTGCCAATGCTGAAATTAGAAACTAAACTAATATTCAGATAAGAGCTGTTAATTCTGATTTCAGCTCTTACAAGTTTCTTGATTATACTGTTTAGTCTTGAGGAAAACAGTCTATGATCATTTATGCCCTAAAATCATTGAAAGGGGATTTATTTTTACACAGATGTAACGTGTACCAGATAAGTGGATTATTTTTCTTTAACCTGATTGAATTTCACCTACCTTTCAATAAGGTCAAGAGTTGAGTGTTTTGTCAACAAGAGAGGTCAAGTGCTTTTTTGAAAAACAGAACCCATCATCAATATTTCATACTTTTTTATCATTGGCAGATTTATACTTCTCAATTTTTAATTAATTTTATAAAATGTAGTGTCATGGAATTTGAAAGAAAATATAAAAATTGTTCTTTTTGTATTTTGAAATCTAAAGATCTTCTTTTACTACAAAATTTTAGCACTGCCATTTGTTTTTAAATCAAATAGTTTACTTTTAAATTAATTTGATGATATAGTTTGACATGCTTTATCAACATTTATCACAGAAATGTTATATGTGGATTACTGGGTGTTTTTAAAGTCTCCACTGTATCACTTAACCAAATCATTTAATTATTCACTTATTTCATTACTTTTTAATAAATACTGAGCCTTCACACAGTGGCAGGCACTGAAATACAGTTGTATCTTATGTAGATATGCTGACTTCATTTACGGACCATACATTTAATTGAAGCAATTTTTATTTTCAGTTGGTGATTTTACTCACTTCATTTTAGGGAGACTAATTAGTGTCAACTGCCTAGCTAACTCTAATTATTCTGACATCCTTGCAAGGTGGCATTATTACAGCTATTTAGATGGTATGGAAACTATTGGCTTAGATAGGTTAAAAGATGTGTGTATAGTAAAAAGGCCAAATTAGTCACTAAGCTGTATATGGAAACAAAGTGTTCCTGGGTAGCTGCATAGTATTGTACCTATCATATCCCACTAAACTTAGGACTTTTCAAAGGAGAGAAATAATGACTAGATGTCTCATACATTAGAAGAGGTAATTGCAACTTAGCTGGGTGCAGGTCAGTATTGCAGCTCAAAGTTATAACAGGCATTAATAAGGGTATCACTTCACTTTCCTGTTAATATAGCATAAATTTAAAAAATAAAACTGAGAGGCTGGAGTGGTGGCTCAGCAGTTAGAGTGCTTGCATGGCATGTGGGAAGACCTGGGTTTGAACCCCAGTACCACATGCACAACTAAGTGTCAGAGAAGTAAAAACCAGATGAAAAAATAAAATTGATTCTCTCTCTCTCTCTCCCTCTATATGTATATATATTTATATATATAAATATATATATATATATATATTTATCTTTTCTCTTAAAAAAACAAAAAGTAAAACTGACTCTCACAGATACCCCCAGGGACTGTACATCCTGTGCCCTTACTCTCTTGGGAGAGCAGCATTCCTTCAGCACCTCTATGTCATATTTCATTTTGTTGGTTGGTGCAGAACTGGAAGCATGGCCACATAATTTTTTTTTCTTTTTAACATGACAGAGGAGAGATGCCTTTTCATAGTCAGAAGTTGTAATGTGAAGATTAGAAGTTTTCCATGGTCATATTTGCTAACATGGGAAACAGTATCTGTAGAGGAAAAGGAAATATGGGATGAAGGGAGAAACAGAGGCTGGGATTGATCTACTGGCATTCAAAGCCCTTATTCCAGCTGTTCTGGAGATCAAACACTTTGGCTTAACCTTTGCATCAATTTTTTAAAACTGTCATTTAGTTTCCATTTTCAACATATTGAATTTGACTTAGTTTTACTTTCACTTGCATCTGAGACAATCCTCAATAATAAAACTGTTACCATAGCCAATATGGTTCGTATTATGGTTTAGATGAAAAGTGTCTCCCAAAAGCTCATTATGTGAGACAATGTGAAGGCTGAGGTGAATTGATTGGATTATGAGAGCCTTGACCCAAAGCGTGAGTAAATCCCCTGAAAGGGATTAGCTGGCATCTGAAGGCAGGGAGGATGTGGCTGGAGAAGGTGGGTCATTGGGGGTGTGCCTTTGGGTATATATTTTGTATGTGGAGTGGAGTAGCTCTACGTTGTCATATGATTCCTTGAGCTGCTTCCTTCCACCATACTCTTCCACCATGATATTCAGCCTCACCTCCAACCCTGAGGAATGGAGCCAGCCACCTATAGACTCAAAGCTCTGAAGCTGTGAGCTCCCAAATAAACTTTTCCTCCTAAAATTGCTCTGGTCAGGTCTTTTAGTCACATTAATGAAAAAGCTGGGTAGAATAGTTCTCATTCTTGTTTGAATAAGATTATCTAAGAAATTTCACATTTCTGGATAACTAATCTGTACAATCCTTAATTACAACTACTTCATCATGATGAGAATTAAATTGGACATTGTATACAAAAGCATTTCAGATCATATATCATTTGTCCATGCATATTTGAAGAATAGTAAGAAATTAAGCAAACTTATGTGGGCCCACTGTATGGGACTTCATGGCCTCACTTGAAAGGTCCTTTGAGCTGAATCACACACAGTTCTCTGGACACATCCTCTCACCTTTGAATACACTGGTCTCACTTCCTGGGATGCCATTCTCCCTCAATCCCATGCGAACTTCTTGAACATATTCTCATTCTTCAAGATCAAATTGTTGCCCCCCTTGAGACCACTGGCATTCATTCACAGTAGTGAAAAGTGATCTTCCACTCAGCTCCTATGGTCACTTGTGCTTACACTACTCTAGTCTTCTAAAAGCAATTTTTAAGGTAAATTCTATGGATCTTTAATATGATTGTCTTACTCCAGATTGGTGAGCTACTGGAGACTAGAAGTGAAACATATAATCATAAGTTTTTATTGGTACAATGCATTGTATTTAGTTGTACTGAATAAATATTCTTTTTGATGAATGAAATAATGTATCTCTAATTACTGAACTTTTACTTTCTTCATCTTGCACCACTCAATCATATTATATTACAGAATCCAGATACAATATGTGAAAGGGAACTTCTAAAGGCAAAGACATTTCATTGGTCAATTGCTTTCCTAGTATTCAATATCTAATATCTGGTAAAGACTTGATATCTAGGCCCTGATCTTTCAGAGTGCCCCCTACTCGTCCATCCTAATATATGGATTGAAATTAGGCCTGCTTAAACTTTTATACGCATAATTTTTAATTTTGAATCTATCACTAGTTCTTATTTTGCCTTCCTGAGCAGTAGTTCTCTAAAGAAGTGGAAATAGTCCCACTGAACTATGTTGAGCCAAGGAAGAAGGAAGAAAACCTATTACTCTCTTGTCTTTGCTTTTAAACGTCCTGTAGGGTGGTTTTATTATGACATTTTGGCAAAGAACAAAATGTCAGAATACCAATAAGTCCTTCCTGAGGTTAGCAATGTGGATGGTTAAGATAAAGGGTTAATATAAAAATTGCTGGTACTGTGTGACAGGTGCTCTCTGCCTTATAATACAGAGTTCTCTTTCATAAGAGACATGGCAAGTAGATAATATTATCCTAACCATTAAAGATGAAACTAAATTGTCCTTACCAAAGATGAGCAGATATTACCAAAGGCAAGATATGACCTTTTATTGGATAAATTTATACCCAAGAATTTAAGTTCTATTCTTTCAGCTTAATATCCATGGTCTAAATGCTTTGACAGAATCACACCCTTTTTGTAGCAGCCAGGAAAACTGAATAAAAATCAATACTTAATTTAACTTACAGATCCCTGGGTTCTAACTTACAGAGTCAATGTTAAAGAATTCCTAGCAATTTTTATAGATGAATCCAACACATACACAGCTTTGGCGACACTACACTGCTTTCATGATGCTCTCTAAAATCAAGTTATCTTTTAGTAATCCAATATAGCAGAATTTAAATTTATTCACCATCATTAATGAATAATCAAATATGAGTGAGAAATTTTGCAAGTTTGTTGCAAAAAAGCCACTAAAATGACATTAAAATTTAATCCAAGTTCAATTCATTCCTGGTAGGAAGCTGGCATGAATGCAGATAAATTAAAATACCCATTGATAGGCCAACAATGAAAGGAACTGAAAGCAAATGTGAGAAAAGAGAGAACAATTACCTCTACTTGGTAAGAAAGATGATAAAAGCGTCCACACAAGAGGGGATATCTTTATTTAAAAGGAAAGAAAACATATTACTTTTTCATAATACAATATGTATTTGGTACCTTTCCAGACAAAGTTTTCAGTTCTCACTAGAAAAATAGCTTGAATATACTTGTATGAAAAACAATATCTTTCTCTATATATATGTATTTATTTATTTATTTTTAAGACCAGTATATCCAGAGAATATTGCAGTAATTCAAAAGAGAGCATGTTGATGTCCAAGTGAATTGATTCTTCATATTTTTCTATTTGATCTTTTATTTTTATTGGATAACTTTATACCTACATATAAGATATGTAACACTACAGGGTGATATTCATATTTTATTCCATATATTTTATGAATTTAAGTTTTCTTTTCCTTCCAAAATTTCAATTTGGTTTCTGAGAAAATATGATGAATGCTGGAAATCTATTTCTGACATTGTCTATTGCAGCTACAGTTTTCTCCAAAGTATCAGGAGAGATAATATTTATTGATTCCAAATTAAAACTGTTTTTAAAAAAACACAAATGCAATTCATAAGAGTATTCATGTAAATTAAGTTTCTCATATTTTCTCTATGCTTATATATTTGATGTAGCTTTTATAAATGAAAGAAAATAGGGAAAGCGGTTTTTGAGAGCATTTACTGAATTCTCCACATTTCCTCATGATATCAATGAGGTGCAGATAGTGCAAAAGACTTTCCCAAAGGTGGACAGCACTAGCCCTCAAATATATGTCTTTCCATTCTCAACCAATAATTGTTCTGTGATAGCTCACATTCTCTTAAAAATAATGTGTGGTGGGTAGATCAATTCTTGTTAATAAATTTTAAATTTTCTCACATTATATATAAAGAAAAATGGGGATTATAGACACAGATGACTTTCTAATAACTGAGAGCATCATGTCTCATTGATATATTAATTTTGTAAATAGGCCATGGAATCCCACCCTGAGCACATAGCAAATATTCAGGAAGAAGTAAGATTTTCATTTTCTCTCTTTGAGGATGTTTGAAGAGAATGAATTAATTAAACATTTATGTATCACAAGTTTTATTACTATCACTCACCTGCACAGAAAAACGTAGTCAATGTATCATTTAATATTAAAATCCTAAAATTTTCTTTGCATTAATCTTCAGGGCATTTGATCTAGATTTTACTCTATCTAGTGTTTTATCCCATACCTTGAAAAGTAAGGTGCACTTTAAGCTAAATCAGGCAGCTATAACAACAATGTCAGCAAACAAAGACAAATATCACTTGGAACATTAGAGAGAAGTAACTACATCACATCAACTGTGGAAGAAATCTCTTCTAGCTTCTAATTTTTCTAATGAAAACAAATGACAGTAGGAAAAGACTAAGGACCACCGTTGTAAATGTATTTGTTGGTGTAAAAAGTGATGATGTTTAACCTGAACCTCTTCTTCCAACATGGTTATCAGGACATACAGGTGGCCCTACTGGATTTCACAGAAGCTCAGATCAGAGAGAAGCAGCAGGAGACTACAGAAATGCAGAGGTTCTTCCCATACACTGAAACATTGGTCAAGTGAACAGTAGTAACTGCACAGTTCCAACAAGGAGCACTAGTCAAATTACTAATGCCTCCCTTAGAGGTTGCTCTTTTCCATTTTAAAAATGGAAAATAAATACAAATAAATATGTGGCACTCTCCTATGCTTTACTTCAGTATCTTATGAATGCCATGGAGTTTCCTCTTCTCTGCAGTGAAAGCTTGGGAATATTGTAATAGATGTATGTAACACCATTTCATTCATAGAAGACCCATTTCTGTCTTTGGCTTGACCAAAAAAAAAATTAAATATATAAATGGTAGATGTTTACGAAAGCTAGGATAAAGGGAGAGAAAGTTCCAATTGAGATTGAATCACATTTCCAACTGTCTCAGAGAAGGGGATGTGATAATCCATTAACAAAGATTACTTAATCTATGTAGAAATTTACCAGTGAGATATTACTAGCTTTCCACTTAATAAATGAAAAAATTAAGGCTTTGCAAGCTGAGTGACTTCTCCAGCTCCCGCATAGCCATGATTCCTGCCCTCTGCTCTTTCCACTACATTGTGTTAATGGCCAGGTCTAAATGAAATTTAAATGTCAAGTCTCATCTATGACTCATAAAATGCCCAGTGCCATGATAGGTTGATTTATTGTGTGCGACCAGACAATAATCTATAGCATAATAGATTATAAAATGCAAATTTTAAAATGATCATATGTTCTCATTTTATAGAGGAAAGGGAAACAGGGAGGGGAAATGACTGATGATTGATCACTAGAATGTATTGAACTCAGCTCTGATCATATCACTTTCTTCTTTAAGATTATTTATTGACATTCCATTGAACCGCAAATAAATTCAAATTCCTCACCATTGCTTTTTGGCATTCTTTTCTGCCTCCTTTTTTGTGTAACATATACTCAAGGGCTCTTTGCACTATCATGCTACAGATTGTAATTTTTCAAGTTTAAGGTTTTTCAACATACTGTGCTTTGTAACCAAACTCATTTCCCTTTGTCCTGGTTCATATTCAATGTCCTTGCTAGGTTGAATGAGATTTCCTGATTCAGTTATTTTCTAATATCTCATATTTTTTTCCCTTATCAAAGTTGGAATTAGATAATCATCTTTTTAAAATTTCTGTTAAAAGTGGAAGGCATACTTTAAATGACTGAAAGTTTAATCAAGAATAACTGGAGAGGTGGCTCGACAGTAGAGCGCTGGCCTGGCATATGCAAGATCCTGGGTTTGATTCCCAGAACCACATAGACAACTATGTGGAAGAAAAACAAAAATCAGATGAAAAACTGAAATTTAACCCTCTGTTTATCTGTCTTTTTTTCTCTCTCTCTCTAGAAAAAAAGAATATCTGGAAGTAGCTGGAAGCAAGGGAGAATGGGAAGTCATTGTTAGCGGGTTACAAAGTTTCGCTAAAGAATAGTGATGATGGATGCAAAAAAAGTTAACACACTTAATCACACTGAATTATGCACTTTAAAATGGTCAAAATGGTAAATTTATCTTATGGAAGTTATTGTACCACAATTTTTTTATTATTTTTAATTCATTCAATGTAGAAATTTACCAGTGAGCTATTACTAGCTTTCCACTTAATAAATGAAAAAATTAGGGCTTTTTAAACACCATAAAGGAAATTATATTGCTTAAATATATGCACTTAGTTGATGGAACTACAAACAGAGGAAGAAATGCTTACAAAAATAAGGGAAAATGAAAGCGTATCAGGAAACTGTCATTTGCAGCAGTATGATGAACCAGGAAGATTTTATGCTAAGTGCCAGGTACAGAAAAATACTACATGTTCTCAATTATATGTGGAATCTAAAACAATTCAACACATATAGCACAGAGTGGTTTATGGAGACTTGGGGCTTGTGGGTGGGGACATATAGGTCAAAGTGTGCAGAGCTGTAGTTAAAAAGGAAAAATAAAGCATAAGTGTTTAAGGGGATGTTTATGTTAGTTTGATCCAGTCATTCATGTATGCATATAAAATGTATAAATACATGATATGTGTATTTGTACACATAACAAAATCATTGTGTATTCTTGCTACTTGTATGCCATCATACAAACTAATTTAACTTGCAATATTGCACTACATTTATAACAATGTATTTAAATATGGTATTAAACAAAGTTTGGGATCTCAAAACGGCAGTGCACAACCAGATTCGCATCCTTCTTGTATGTCCTTATCTCCCTTCTGATTGGGTGAGAGTAGTGAAAATCTCCCAGTGAGAGCTTCTTTTCTTGCTATGAGAATGTGCAGCCTGTTCTCATTTTAGTGAATCTAGCTCAGGCTGAAATCAATGAGGTCTTGATATGTTTGTTTGTACCCAACCCTTTTCTCACAAGACCTTAGCTTTATGCCTGGCACGTCATTGGAACAGGGTTTTTTTTTTTTTTTTTTCCTTTTTGTTGACCTTCACTTTTATTACGTTTGAAGAACTATGTCAGTTACTATTAAACATCTATTTGGAGCAATTTCATCTGCCAGACAGTTTTCACATTGCATGACTCTGACATCTCAGGCCTTAGACCTGATCCTTTTTCTGATTCACAACTTTCTTTAGAAATGAGCATTTTAAAATTCCAACAGTTTTCATACTGAGATATATGTGTTTTTGATCATAGTATCTATTTAAATCAGTGGTCTTTCCCTAAAGAAAACAAACCCTTTCTGACTTTGAAGCCTTTCACTTGAAATCCATTTGTGACTTCTTATAATTCTATGGGGCTTATTTCACCTATTTAAATTGCAGCTTTTACTTTACCATGTCCAAAGCAGAGCTCAATTTCCAGCATTATAACTGCCTTCCCATTTCCTCACTATGATTGTTGTTGTTTGCATATGAATTATCACTCAAAGAGCTCATGAGACTAACAGTACATGAATGTTCAGAGTTCAAATGATTAATTATGAAAGCTGTAGCTGATTCAGTGGCCTAATCCATTGTCTGGGTGAATAATTCGAAGTCGAATGTATTTCTAGGAGATAACTGTAGGAAGATGGGGTGTGGCTGGAGGAAGTGTCACTGGGCGCTCTCCCTTATGTATTGTATTTTGTCTCTAGCTTCTCCCCACTCCCTACCTGATTCCTGGATGACATTAACTGAGAAGATTCTCTTCACCACAACCTTCCATGCATGGCTTTACTCAGGCTCAGAGCAATAGATTAGATAGCCACGGATTGAAACCTCCGAAACCATTAGCCCCAAATGAACATTTTCATCTTTAATTTGTTCCTATCAAGTATTTTGGTCACAGCAATAAAAATCTGAGACCATAATCCGTCCTAATATATGAAGTATACAACTTCCTGGTGACCGCATTTGCCAAGGAACAGCTACATAGAGCCTGCTTGACTACCCTCCTGGTCCCTATATTCCACCTGGGCTCTACAGATATGCCACAATGACCACACTATATGGTCACAGGGTAATTTCTTGAAACTCATGCCTGCTTACTTTAAATTCTCCAAATAAACTAATCTGTGACTAAACTATTTGAATAACTCCCTGCACCCTAAAAAAGCTGTTGGTCCACAAGTCCCTCTCATTCTCCACATACTCTGACCTCTCTGTATGGACTCCAAGCATGCAAGTACTGCTAAGTAATAAAATCCTTATCCTGTGTCTCTACCAATCAATAAAGAAATGCTTTCTAATTTTAAAAAACTAAATTAAAGTTAAAATATCAATATCTGGGAATTTGCCAGACTGATCCATCTGCAGAAGAGGGCTGATCGCTAATTACAGTGGTGTTCATCATCATTTCCTGTTTCCACACACATCATCATTTCCTGTTTCCGCACACATCAAATTTACTTAAATCTTGTCCTATGAACATTAAATGATACTATAATACTAACCACCTCTCCTTGAAAAATAGAAGCACCTGATCCCTGAATATTACATCATAAGGTAATCATGAAAATGAAAACGATCGATAAAAGCATGATCAATAAAATCTAGTATCATTTGGAATATATTTCAAATACTCATAGTTAGTCAAATTATATTTGTGTGTGTATATATGTGTATATTTATATTACGTATACAGATACGTGGAAATAGATATAGATATGTGCATAAAAAAATATATATATATTTAGGTAGGTAGATAGATATAACATAAAGGGTGTTCTATATGTGTTTCTCTTAGTGATCCTGAAACTGTCTATATCATTATCTCTGAGAAATAAAACCCAATTTTACTGTACTTTGAATGTCAAATGTCCCACAAAGGCCTATGTGTTAAGGGCTTGGTCTTCAGGGTAGCACTACTGGGAGGTGGGGAAACCATTGGGAGATGGGAGATGACAGGTGGTTCCTAGGTAATTGGAGACATGACTCCAAGGGGAGAGTGGGCCCTTGATCTCTCTATCTCTCAGCTCTGGCTCAAAATGTGACCTTTTGCTCCAATATATATTCTCCCTTCACTCCAATCTATTGCTCTCAGCAGAACCGAGCCAGTGCAAGCAGCCTGCCGTGAAATCTCAAAAACTGTAAATTAAAGAAAATTTTCAGGGCTGGAGAGGCGGCTCAGGGGTAGAGTACTTGCCTGGCATGTGTAAGTATTTCATTATAGCCTGCAATGCTGGCTAATAGACATGCTTCAACATATGCAATATTCATTCCATTTCTTCCCCCCAATAATCTTTGAAATATTTTTCTAGTGTAAAATGGTGAAATTAAGTTTGAAGAGATTAATAAACATCCAAGGCAGACATCAAATGGGGTATAAATGTCAAAGTTTAAAGGAGGATTATAGGAATGTTTCTTCTCTCGTCTACATATTCAACTTTGAGGAGTCATACCTGCTGATATTCTTATTCTCTTTTCTTAAATCTGGATCATTCAACTCAACAAAAGCCTAAGAGCCCTATGCAGAAATTCCCTAATGGTAAGCCACTGATGTTCTAAATTTGGAAAGAGATACTATTAGGCCATGTACAGTAACACTCAAATGAAGAGTTGCATCTGGCTACTGGAAGTATTTCTAAAAGAGGAAGAGAAGAAAAAAAAGTTTTGTGTTGAAATGTCTGACTTTACCTTTTTATTCTTTGGCAACTAAAGAGAAAAGGTAGAGAGATTTCCTGCCATTGATCCTTCCCAGCTGCTCTAGGTACTTAGAACCAGTGAAAAGAGCAATGACAAAAGACCTGTGAGAAGGCATGCTAATGTCTATAATGACTTTCAGAGCACCTTTTGTAGGCATAAGAATGAAACTGATTTCAAGTGGAATGATATGCAATTTTAATATCTGTGAAATGTCTACTAGGATCTTATTGGAAGGAACTTTCTTGAAGTATAGTGCATCCTTCAGTATGTTTTATTGTGTTTTCCTGCTCTACAGTTAAGTAAATGGCCAATATGGGATTTGAAAATAACCCATGAAGACCTCAGAGACTCCTCAACAAGGCATATATCTAACTTCCCATAATGGATCTAGTCATCTCTTTTACCTACTTTTCCATATAGCACCTTAGTGTTTGTATCCCATTTGTCTGCATATTTATTGAGTATTTGTTGTATAATAAATGTTCTTATTCTAAGATTATACTTGCAATTAATTAAAAAGTTGACACTGGTTAATCAATATTCTAGAAGCAGTCACCAGATCAGCTGGGTTGAAAGTGTTTTAGGAGGAGACAAATGAACACCTGAGAGGATAGAGTTTTCTCAATTCACTTTGGATTAGTGTTTCTCCGATTGCTTGTGATATAGAACACTGTCTCATATATCTTTTGACTTTTTGAACTTCCTCTGTTCAGAAGTTTCTGTTTAGTTCCGTAGCCCCATTATTGATTGGAATGTTTGTGTTTTTGTTGTTAAGTTTTTTTGAGTTATTTGTATAATGTGATATTAACCTGCTATCAACAGGTAACAAGTCAAGATTCTGTAGGTTCTTGCTTGACACTCTTGACTATTGCCTTAGCTGCGCAGAATTGTTCAGTTTAATGGTGTCCCACTTATTAATACTTGGTTTTAATTCTTGAACTATTGGAGTGTTATTAAGGAAGAAGATGCCTACATCAATATGGTGCAATGTTGATTCTATTTTTTCTTCTAAAATTATATTACTGTTGGTTTAATTCCAAGTTTTTTGATCCATTTAGATTTGATTATTTTGTGCAAAGTTAGAGATAAGGATATATTTTCAATTGTCTCCATATGGCTGTCCAGTTTGTCCACTACCATTTGTTGAAGAGCCTGTCTTTCCTCCAAGCTAAATTTTTGCCCCCTTTGTTGAATATCAGATGGTTAAAGATTTGTGGGCATGTGTAGAGTAGTTTTCTCTCCTATGTGGAAGCTAGAGTAAAATCTAAGATAGGTTGAAAGTTAGTCAAGTTTATTTAATAGACCCACAAAATCTGAAGTAACACATAAGGTGTGGGGCTATAGCTATGAAGTGGGGGAGGAGAAAGGAAAGGAAGAAAGGAAGACAAAAAGGGAGGTGGGTGTTCAGTACTGTAGAGTACACTTAATTCCCATGAGAATCCCAGATATACCCAGGCAGGCATATGGATCTAGTTATTTCAGTATTTAAAATATATGTATATGGTCATTTATATCTGTAACTTTGGAGAATTACAGAACAGACAGGATATTGAGGAGTTGGGGGAGGCAGGGGAGATCCTAGACAAAGACCATGTTTAAGCAAGTCTGTCATTACATATGTGTGTATGAAAGTGAAATAATGAACCCCTTCTTTATGTAAGATGATGTTGAACCAATAATAATAAAAAAGTATTCAGTTGTGAAAACACATGGTCTAAGCTGTCTGAGCAAGAGGAAAGCTAGACAAGCTGAAGTTTATTGAGCATGAAGGGTCATGTCTGAGAGGAAGGCAGGAATATGCCCTATAAGGATGTGATATTTTTATTTGTTTCTATCTAATGAACTTCAGGTTCTCTGGATTCTTATCATCTACCTTTCATTCTGTGAACAAAAGAAAGCAATGCCTTTGACATTGAACTGACCTATCAACATTCAATTGGAACAAGTCACAGCACTAAACTACCTCATATTGTCAGGGGCATATCTAAATCATCGTGCTTCACATGAGCATCTGTCAAGTGCAAATGTGTGAGGCACCATGTAGTTTAGAAAGCAGAGAAGGGAAATGGAAATAGATCGAGTAGGCAGACATAGAACAACATTTTTTTTTTAAGACATGAAATGTCAATTTATTATTTTTTAAAGAGAAAGAGACAGTGAGAGAAAATCATTTTTAAATGTTTTATTCTTTTTATTTTTATTTGATAAACATGATCTTACAACTAGGAGGGGTTCATCATAAAGCAATCAAGAACAAAAGTGTAATGACAGAACAAGCCAATATTGGTGCCAGACCATGATTTCTCCTGCTTTGGGTTGCCCATGGTTCCATGTTTCACTTTACTTAAGACCCAAGTTAATTGGACTTCTCGTGGAAGTTAGAGGTTCCCCTCAGGTTAGATTTCCCTATACTACCTCCCTCTGGTCACCTTGATGTCCTTCCTATGCCCTTCCCCCCTCCCTACCTGCCTACCTATGTCCCCCAGGAACCTAAGGACAGTTCCTCATGATCATGTAAGAATTCATACAAGCTGAGGTAATTGTTAGGTTAGCCATATAATACACTGATTCTACTTACATTCTAGCATCCACAAACAAGAGAAAACATTCGACCCTTGAGTCTCTGAGTTTGGGATACTTCACTTAGCAAAATTTTTCCATCTCCATCCATTTGGCTGCAAATGCCATAATATCATCTTCTCTAATAGCCGAGTAGTTATATATATATATATATATATATATATCAAGTAGTAGTATATATGTACCACAGTTTTTGGATCCATTCATCAAGTGAGGAGCATCTGGGTTGGTTCCATAATTTAGCTATAGTAAATTGAGCTGCTATAAACATTGATGAAGCTGTATCTCTATAGTAAGCCGATTCTAGCTCTTTTGAGAAGATACCCAGGAGTGGGATAGCTGGGTCAAAAGGCAGTTCCAGCCCTAATTTTTTGAGGATGAGGAATCTCCATACTGCTTTCCAGAGTGGCTGTACCAGTTTGCAGTCCCTCCAACACCTGTCATTGTTTGTATTCTTCATTTTTGCCACTCTAACCAGAGTGAGGTGAAATATCAGTGAAGTTTTGATTTGCATAGACCAACATTCTAACCTCTTCCTGCCTCTTCCTATCTCTGCTACTTTGGTGAAAAATCAAACTTCTCTTCAAACAAATGTTCTTACCTACAAAGTGGAAATGAGGTGAAAGAATGAACCCCAAGGATGAAGAACAACTGGGTTAAGAAGAACACAGGAAAAGAAAGAACTACCAAAGGCAGCAATGTATTTGACTAGACTGGAAGGATCAAGAGTCAGCTCAGAATTAGTAGTCATCCTCCACCAAAATGAAAGAGAACTTTGTTGTGACCTATATAAAATAGTTAAATAATAATCTGGTGACTAGCAGTGGCTTTATTTGCTTTTTTTATTATCTTTTATTTATTTGTTTACTAGTGAAAAGAGGTCATTTTCTATTCTAGCTTATGTGTAGCATAGTATCTGACACATAAGAAGCAATCACTAAATGAACAAGTACAAATGTGTGTACTGATAATCGTGTACACCCCCACAGAGAGTGAAAGCCTTATGCTCCAAGCAATCCATCCTCTTAGACTTTCTGTGTGCATGAGATTAAAACAGAGCCATTCTATTTCAGCCTGCATTTTAGGACCTAAAAGGTTATTCTGCAGTATCTTAGTGTCAGGCAAGGTCTTTGGTGAAAACTAAAGAACTATTTAAATAAGGGGTATAATTAGTGCCTGAAAACTGCTCTGAAAATGGAAGTTCTCTTGGAGTTTTACATAGTAGATTCCCTTGGTTACTTGTTTCAGAATCACCTTGGGAATGTCTTCAAAAGCTAAATAATAATCTCAACATGGATGAATTTTTACATGAGCAGGGGGAACCATGGCTATAATGCTGGGGGTGAAGGGAAGGGCCAGAGAGGGGAGGGAGGGATAAGAGGGGAGATCCAAGCAGCTGGAGGGAGGGAGTAGGAGGGTTATCAATCCAGTTGGAAACCTACGACATCCAAGAGAAGCTCAACTAACATAGGTGTAAAGTAGGAGAAATATGGGATCATGGAGAACTCAAAGTGTGGAGATCATGAACTGACATCAGCCTTGGCTTGCTCTGTCAATATCCATGTGTTCATGAATGTGTAACAACAATTCCCTCCAATTTGTAAGACTATGTTGAACGAATAAAAAAATAGTTCCATCATTCCAAAAGCATCAGACAGATAAAAATCTCTTGGTATGGTGCCTAAAAACCTGAATGTATAGAAAGTCACTTACCAGAAGCATGTGTTTCCAGTAATTTAATAATATCTATCTAAACAAATATTATCTGGCTAAAAAAGCATTTGCTCTCCTTTGGAGTTCTGTTTGTATTTGATGTGAGGTAAGGAAAATCAGAAATTCCTTTCAAAATCAGAACTGCTCAAACACCTATGGTTCTCAAAAACATATACAATTACTATTTTGATAAAACAAAGTATGACAGGGAATCAAACAGGGAAGTATTGCGTGTGGAGAGATGCAAGATTTTTAGATGTCAGTAATTCCAATGTTTATCATCCATGTGGTGTGGCAACTTAGAATGCTAATTAATCTTTGGCTATAGTAATAGAAAGTCTGAGCTCATTAGAACTCTAATAACCAAAGATCTGTATTAGTCAGACTTCTCCAAGGAATACTGTGCTCTCTCTTTAGTACTTATTTTTAAAACAATCCTAGTCAAAATAAAATGGCTTACATTGAAAAACAATGTCCTAGGAGTGGTAAACAAAGAAACATAGTTTTTTCTTAGATATAAAAATAACAATGTGAAAATTGCCTTCACATTGCTGAAAGGTTGATCTGAGAAAGTCACGAGATTCTCCCTGGAGGAGATAGAGGACAAGGAACACTGTTTAAAAAAAAAAAATTACAGTGTGATTATTTTGGCTTAATAAAAGGAGTCTTTCATTTTCTTGTGCTATTTAAAATATTTAAATAGCACAAGGAAACAGAAATTATATATATATATATATATACATATATACACATAAACACAGACATTATTTATATATATAAATGTATATATTTATATATATGAAATATTGTTTAAAGTGTGGAAAATTGGTATCTATAAATCTTCATTCTAAAATATATCTTTATATTTGCACAAGCTCTATTGATCTTGTACATCCAGTTCTATTTTTTAAAAAATAATTATATCATGCTTTGGCAAATTTTATTCCACATCCTAATCTGTGACTTTTATATGGATTTGTATCTGTCCTTTTGACTGCTGCACTACAACCCATCAAGTGATATGCCAAAATAAACTATTTCCCTACAATTTAATGCATATGTTTGAACAACTTTATATAACAGAATATAAGGGATAAAAATGGGAGACTTCAAAGTAATAAGATCTAGGGCTCAAGCCACATTTTAAGGTCAATTCTCCAGATAAATGTACTTTATAATGAATCGGTTCACAGTTAACAAATAAACTGCTTTAGGACTCTCAGTAAGCAAAAGAGTGACCTTAGCCTTCTTCACTGCCCTGGAAGCACCAGAGGTCTGGCTTTGGAAAGGAGAGTCCCAGTGGTCACTTGCAAGGCACCATGGTAGAGGCGTGGACAGTACCGGAGGTAGGTCATGCATTGCATGAGCTGAGAGCCTTTTTGGAGATTACAAGCCTGTGATATTGGATAGGTCATGAAGAAGGAGAGATGATCATTTCCTACAGTGGCCTCAGATTATTTCTTAAAAGAGAGGCACAAACCAGAAAGATTGGAGGATCGTCCGCTGTTAATTGTGCTGAGACACATCCATTGCATGAAAGGCTGCACATGTTTATGATTCAGGAGTGAAGACATTAGAATTAGGATATTTTAAATGTCTAATATCCTTTATGTCTTGGATGCCCCTCAAGAAGATCATAGCTATTTCATGTAACTTTTCCCATTTTACAAAAATTTAAAATTAAAAGATGGGTTATTAAGACACTTCTGAACCTGATAAAGGTCTTCTACATCTTCTAGTGTTCCTTCCTTCTGTCAAACTATCTCAGAAAAACTTAATTTGAAAATCAAGCCTTCTGGGAAGACTTTAGAACAGATTCAATGAGTGTTCAAAGTGTTTCTCTTGGACTAATACTGGTTGCCTTGGTAGGTGTGACATTATTCACGTCAGATGGGTGTTTTTATACTTGAGTGTCTTTTTAATCTATTTTTATAATAATTCCTAAAACTAAAAATAATTAAATATGGTATTTCTATTTTATTTGCATAAGGCAACTACTGTCAGATTTGGTTGACTGTGGCACTGTCTATAATTTCTCACTTAAGAGGGTAATTTATGCATGACACTAATTGGTGATGAAATGATTATTGAAGCTACGTGGAGTGATGCTTCTTCTGATTTCTGTGTCACCATGCCCTAGGTTGGTATCTGTCTTTTTAGAACCTTTCTGCCAGGATAATTATATGGTCATAGGTAAATGACCCCATCCCACTTCTATGATTTCTGAATGAAAACCAGGAATGGAATTACTATGGGTATATGACTACTTTACACACATCCTAGAAATATTTTCAGAATTTAATGTAAACTATAAGGTTAAAAGTAATTTCAAAGAACAATTTTAGGACATATTATCAAAACTTAACTTTAATGATAAATTTGGAGGACTTTAAACTTAAGGGAAATGAAAACTTCAGGATTATGCATTAATTCTCTTTACTAACTTCTTCTTAAGACACTTTGTAGCTCGTCCTTTATTTTATGACAAGACCGTTGAAAGGTTGATTTGAATGAGTCATAGTTATAATTATCAGGCAGCATAAAAAGATAATAGATTTCAAAATGCCTTTTTTATTTTCTTAAAGTCTTAAAATACTACACCATGAACTCTTGCACTACTGAATCTAAAAGAGGGTCTGCTAACTGTCTGACTTTAGGCATCTACCCAAACTCAAATTTGAATACAAAATAAAACTCCATACTGATAAATTTAATTCATTTTTATGATGTATAAAATTTTGCCTTATGTATATGTAGACTTTTGGGCCTCTAAACTCATTTCTTTCACAATCATAGCATGATTTTAGTATTCAAGGATGGATGTCACCCAATGTGAATCACAACAAAAATGTACCTTTCCGGGAAGTGGCGAAATATTGGCACTGCTTTTTTTTACTGCTCAGGTCCAAAATCTTATAAAGTATCACTCTCTTTTCCCCATACCAACATTTGATCATGTAGAAAATAACATGGTTTCAGACCTCAGATCACATAGAAAGACAGTCATCATCTTCCAAATCTATCTCTTGTTTGAATCCACCAGAGTCTCTTCCCTAGAATATTAAATAGCCTAATTGGTGGCAAGTCCACTCTTGCCACCCTCCAATATCTACTCTGTTGAGTGGCCAGGATGAATGTCTCAAGTGTAGAACTGATTAGCTTCCTCACCTGCTCAAAAACCTTCAATGGCACCTCATCACATTCAACATAAAATTGAGTATCTTAACTGTTCTACAAATTTAACTAAAATCTTCAGTCATATGCTGGCTGTAATGGCCTTTTGACAAATGCTGACTGCATTTTTTAAGGTATTTCCATTAGATTACAATGGAGTGAAAAATCCCTATCAACTACTTGTGGCTGTTTTTTTTTTTTTCCCTGCAGTTAAATGTTATTAGGAAAAAATGGGGAAAAAATTTAACAGTGTATAAGTAAAAATGGTAAGTTTTGGTTTATATGTTTGGTGATCCTCAGAAGCGCCCATGTTAATTTTCAGAGGTAAAATGACCAGATCATGAGAGCTCTAAACTAATCAGTATATTAATCTGTTTGATGGACTAATAATAATTTGAAAGGACTAAGGTACTGGGTGGTAGCTGTAGCCATATGGGACTGGAGAAGGTGGGTCTCTGGGGATGAGCTCCTGAAGGATTTCTGTTCTATGCAGCCCCTTCTTCCCATCATCCTGATTCCTCGCAGCTTTCCGTTCTCTGACCCCCTCCATACCCTTCTGACATGATGCTTCTTCTCATCTTGGACCCAAAGCAATGGAGTGAGCAGTCCATGGGCTAAAATTTCTGAAACTGTGAGCCAAATTGAACTTTCTGTCCACTAATTTTTGTTTGTCACCTACTTTGTTCACAGTGACACAAAACTGGCAAGCCCAAGGTTACAGTGAGCAACGCCAATATTTCATTGCAAAAGTTATTTTTAATAGAATCATTGTAGCCTTGGGCACAGTGTTTGTGAAGAAGTGCACAGTAATGTTCCAGGTCCTCAGCACTCACTCACTGACGCAGCGCAATTTCCAGTCCAGAGAACACCATCCATACTCAGCACCCTACAAGAACACATCACATTTTACCTTTCACATCATTGTTTTTACTATTTAGATAGGTTTACATGCATAAATACTTGCTGTTGTGTTAACAACTACCAATAGTATCAACACAATAACATTCTACTCTAGTCTGCGGACTTCAAGAACAGTCTATACCATCTTGGTTTATATAAGTTTGACATATTTCTCAGATATATATGCCTGTTGTTAGGCAGTGCATGACTGAAGTCCCCACTATTCTGTCTGAAGCTCCTGATTGTCTTTAGCTCTACCATACCCACTGTATTTCTGCTTCTGGAACATTTTTGTCTGTATCAGGGCCTTTGATCCTATTAGTTTTCTTACACTTTACTCCCTGGGTATCTTTGTATGGTTCCCTCTCTCCGTTCAGTCACTGATCCAGTGGAATGCCACTTTCTCTAAAGGGCTGTCCCTTGGAGGCCCACTTAAAACAGGATCCTTAAGTGAGCGTTGTATTCTGTGTAGATCTTTTTCTCATTTTTCTCCATAACATTCATCACCACTTTAGACATACTAATATTTTTTTCACTCTCAATGATACAAGCTCAGTTAAATAGCTTATTCTCCAAAGCCCAGAAAAGTGTTGATCCATAGGGATGACAATCTAGTGAATGGCTGAAAAAGATAATGAGTAAGTTGAAACATTACAGCAATGTTTAGGATATACACTGGAAGTAAGTCATTGCCTTCCACCTAATCATGGTTCCATGTGACTCTTAATTGGCTGAAGGAACTTTTATCTTAAAGTTTCACACGAATAGTTCAGATGTTTTGGAAAATATCCAACCACTCCTTCAACTCCAAAATATTCCTCAAAGAGAAACTGGGCAAAGAAGGATTTAGAAGGCAACTATATTATTTGTTTTTATGGGATGCTTTTATACAAAAAGTTGCATAAAATGGAGAAAATCATCTCTATGTGTAAAGAGTCCCAGTTTGCAAGTTGTGCTCGTCTAAATTGGTACTGTTTCTTTTTGTTACTCACAGTCACAAAGTGATCATGTAAAGAAAAATGATCAAAGGTAATTAATGGGCTCTAAGAATAAGACAATGATATTGATCTTGTCTTCTCATACAAATCATCATATCATCAGTAGCAACAAAAGCATCAATAATTATAAAGATTAACGAGATGCAAGTCTAGTTGATTATTAAATAATCTTGT
The DNA here is from genome assembly GCA_004027875.1 of Aplodontia rufa. Classification (NCBI taxonomy): domain Eukaryota; kingdom Metazoa; phylum Chordata; class Mammalia; order Rodentia; family Aplodontiidae; genus Aplodontia; species Aplodontia rufa. The sequence continues at coordinate 28,922 of PVKS010009207.1, forward strand.
GTAGACTTAAGTAGTAGGGTATCACTATTCTTTTTTTCAGACATCTATTGGTCACTTCCTTGATCTCCATGTTTTACATTTTAGTTAATCATGTTTCTCTTCTTTATTACTCTTCCTTTCATTCTATGATCTTTTAGTGCCTGGGGGTCTGTGCCTCTCACTTCATTCACAATTTTTAGCACCTTCTGTTCATCACACTTATGTGAGTTGCCCTTTGAGTTGGGGAACTGAGAGGGTGGGTTATGCTTTCTTTGCTGAGTTCGGTTCAGGCAGCGGAGTTGCTCCTCTTGTCTACATCTTCTCCTCAGACTCCCCCTTGTTACTTTGGTGACTGTCACTGAACAGCATGACAGTCAGCGTGTACAACCCTGAATATCTTAAGGCCAAACCTCAAGTCATTGTGAAGAAGTAGCACAGAGGCTCCAGGAGAGAGGTGGTTTAACTTCCATCTCCCCAATATATGATTAAGCAAGAGAGAAGAAAAGAGAAAAGGTCCAAGGAAACAGGTTATAAAAGAAGAAAAAGGATTGAGTAAATTGTTCCCAGTGATATTTTCAATCATTTTCTCTTAAGTAATATCTTTTGTAGTATTGGACATCAATACTAACGTTTTCCAATTTCAGACAAGAATATTTACCTGCAACCTGAAACTAAATGTTCTAAATTGCAAAGAGCAAATTCAAGATAATCTTGAATATTTCCCATAGTGAATTCAAGAAGCATAATTCTGTGCAGATCTCTCTCCAGAGTAAAAGTGTCATGACTTTCCAAATCCTTCTCATGGTGCACCTCTTGGTCTTCCGCTGTAGGCTCCCTAGATTTTGGTTTTCTAGTTTACTGCACACACTGGGAAATTCTGTCCCTATGTTAGAGGATGGGAACAAAGAGATTCTGGGATCTTATACCCCACTTCTCTCCTTGATAAGTGCTTCCATCAGGCCTAGTTGATCTAGGGTAGACTTCTTAACCAAGCTCTTCCTATTGGTTCAAAGAGCTCCTTCTTTCTGAGTCTTTCTGAATGTGGATACCCAGAGGCCTTCTGCTCTCTCTAGTTCTGATTATTACACATTAGGATATCATTATCTTTTCTTTATTTCTTAATATTTTAATTTGCTCTTACACTTGAAATTTTTTTAGATAATTATGAATTCACAGTTGTAAGACATCACAGGGCTCTTCTGATATCATCCCCATTCACCCAAAGATAATATCTTGCAATACAGTGGTACAATATTATTACCAAGATATTAATAATGGTTCAATCATGATAAATAATATTTATATCACATGGAGAATACAAGAATACTTCATTTTGTCCTTTTATAATCAAAAACACTCTCTTCCTGCCCATGCCCTCTTTAAAATCTGCTCACTACTAAATTTATCCATCTGTTTAATGTTGTCACTTCAAAAATTTTATACAAAGAGAATCATATGGTCTTTAATCCATTGGGATTAACTTTTTGAATACATCATAATTCTCTGGAAATTCATGCAGGTTTTATATGTGTCAGTGGTTTTTTCCTTCTTATTATCAAGTAGTATTCTATGACATGACCCACAGTTTGTTTAAATATTCACTCATTTATTATTTCCACAATTTTTCCTAAAAGATTTATGGTCTTATATCTGACATTTTTGTCTATGGTCCACTTTGACTTCATATTTGTATGAATTGTGCAGGTGAAAGATGGAGTGCTATCGTTTAACTGTGGTTTGTCCCTGGAGGGTAAGAAGTGGTGCTACATCTAAGAGGTGAGACCATGTGCAAGGTCCTTGGTAGGGATGAATGCTGCTCTTGGAATGAATTAGCTCCTGTGGACAGGGATTGTTATATATAAGAGAAAGACTGGCCTCACTTGGGTTCTAGCTTCCTATCTTTCCATGTGAGTTCTCCCTGTTGTATGCATTCCCACCATTATGCCACCTAACATGTTGTGATGTAGCCAAGGGAGTCCTCACCAGATGCCAGACAGATGGGGACACAGAATTTCAACTTCCAAAGCTGTGTGCTCTAAATTAACCTTTTTTCTTTACAAAATATGTAGCCCCAAGAATATTACATAGTCTTGGTAACAGAAAAGTAAATAGACTTGTATTTTCTTAATCTAACTCAAGTACCACTTATTGGAAATGCTGTCTTTTAGTTGGTGGATTTTGTAACTAGCTAGCTGCTCATATTCTGGGATCCATTTCTAGTTTGACAGATCTATGTATCTGTCCTTCCACCGAATTCATATGGTCTTGATTACTCTCAATATACAGTAAGTCCAAATCAATAGACTGGTTCTGTCCACTTTATTATTCATTTTCATGATTTTAAAAGAAGATTCTATTATTTTAAACTTTCCATATAAATATAGAATAATGTTGCCTATATCAATAACAGCAAAAGTATTCTACTGGCATTTGAGAGAAGCTGCACACACCTGCACATGAATTTGAAGAGAATTGAATCTTTATTATTTTTACTTTTCCAATCTATACACAGTGCATGCCATTCCGGTCATTTAGAGTTTTTTTATTTTACTTCTTTTACCAAAATTTTCTTGTTTCATACATGTACTGCATTTTTAGAGATTTATACATGGCACTATTTTTTTAACATTAAAAATGTCAATTTCATATAAAATATAATTGATTTTTAATGTTTTCTTGTACCCTGTTTTCTTGTGACCTTGCTGAGGTAATTTACTAGTTTTGGGGTTTTATATTTTAATCAGTTTTGGCTGAGTGTGTTTATTCTATATTTCTTTGCACTATGTAGGTTGCCATATCATTCACAATAAAGATAGTTTCTTTCTTTCTCTCTTCTCTCTATATTTTTTATTTACTGCATTAACACCTTTTTGATGATTTCCAGCTCTGTGTTGGATAAAGGCAATAAGAAAAAATATTGTGGTCTTGTTTCTACACTCTGTGAGAAAGCATTCACCATTTCAACATTAGATATTTTGTTAGCTGTAGTTTTTTTTATTTTAGATGTTCCTTGTCAAGTTTTAAAATTCTGAATTAGATATTCTCAGAAGACTAATCAAGTTCTCTGTTAGAAATAGTATGAGTTGTGTTTGTTCATTTGTTTTTAGGGAATTGTCCCCAAGTTGTAAAATCTATGTTTGTCGTATTATTCATAGTATTTTGATTTCTGTAGGGTCTGTAATGATATCTTGTTTCCTAATATTGGTAATTTGTTTCTACTATTTTATCAGTAATACTAGGAATTTTTGAATTTTATTGATCTTTTATAGATCAAACTATCTTATTAAATTTATCTATCATTTTTGCTCTTGTTTTCATGGTTTTCTCTGATCCATTTATTTCCTTTGTTTATTTTGCTTTGCCTTGGTTTATATATTTATTTATCTATTTTAGCTATTTGTTTTCAGTGCAGTGCTGGGGATTAAAAAGGCTGTTATGCTTGCCAGTCTACTGAGCTACCCTCCCAATCCCTTTTGCTCTAGACTCTTGGGGTGAAATCCTATATTAATATCTTCCTTTTTTTTCAATATACATAATTTGTGCTAAAATTTCCCTCTCAGAACCACTTTATCTGTGTCCAACAAATTTTGAAATGTTATTATTTTTATTCTCATTCAGTACAATGGATTTCAAATTTTCACTTAAATTTCCTTTTTGACCCATAGATTATTTATTAATGTGTTCTTCACTTTCCAAATATTTTGTGATTTTCTTATTTTTTAATTGATTCTGTAATTGTTAGAGAACATACTTTTATATATTTTAGATTATTTTAAATATGTTGAAGTTTATTTTGTAGCTTAAGATATTATCTAAATTGGTATACAGTATGTTTACTACAAAACGTACTTTTGACTGTTGTATGATGATGTATTCTATTAATACCAATTTGGTTGTGTTGATGACTTCCTTATTATTGCTATATTTGTGAAGTTGTTCTATCAATTTTGGGAAGATATTTGATCTCCAACTGTGGTTGTAGATTTGCCTATATTCATCTATCTTAGTTTTAAGGTCACAGAATTTATCTCTATTTCATTTGGTATATATATTTGTTCATATTCTTTTGGTGGATTGAGATTTTTATCAATATATAATTTCCTTCTGTTTCTCTCCTAATTCTCTTTTATTTTCTAAAGAGAGAGGGACAGTGAGAGAGAGAGAGAGAGAGAGAATCAATTTTATTTAATTTTTCATGTGACCATTGCTCTGACACCTTGTTGTGTATGTGGTGCTGGAGTTTGACCACCTATCCTTGCAGTTGCCAGGCAAGCACTATAATTGCTGAGACTTCACTCCAGCCCCTCTCCTACTTCTTTTTGTTCTAAAGTATACTTTATCTTATATTAACATAAAACTGTCTGATTTCTTGCAGGGTATATTCCTTTGTATCCTTTTATATTCAAGCTGTATATGTCATTATATTTAAAGTTAATTTTTGTAGCAAACATATGTTCAGATTTTCCTAAAATCTTCTTAGTCAGTATTTTTTAATTGGTGCATTTACACCATTTATATTTAACGTAGTTTTTGCTATCTTAAATCTGTCATTTTATTTTTGTATTATTTTTTAATCGATCTATTTTCATTTTTTACAGTATCTTATGTGTTATTTTTAAACAGTCATGGTAATTAATTTTTGTCCGTGGTGATTTTGAATGTGGATTTTGTGTAACTTTTTGAGACTGATCTAGATAGTACATTATTAGTACATAGCATATCACAAATTATTGCTGTCATCATTTTACCAGTTTAAGTGAAGTATAGATAACCTATGAGTCTTTTCCTTCTTTCGTTCTCCACCATTTATACAATAAAATTGTTTTAAGGATTTCTTCTGCATACAATTAGAACTACACCAACAGTGTTGTAATATTTGGTTCAGTCAATACACATAATACAGAATGTTTAAGGAAATAAAAGAAATCATTGTCCAAGTTTTTGCTCTTCACCATCTTTCATTTTCCTAATGTTCAGAGTTCCTGTTTTTATAATTTTTGTCTGATTAGGGAAACATTCTTTGGCTTTTTTATCAAATAGGTCTACTGGCTGTGAAATTTTCTTGGTTTTCCTTTATCTAAAAAGTCTTGATTTTTATTTTCATTTCTGAAGAATATCTTCACTTTATGTAGACTATGGACTGTAGTCCTCTTCATTCAGCACTTTGAAAATATTGTGCCCCTTTCCTCCTGTAAAGCCACCATGGATTCTGCTGACAAACCACCTGAGGTACCATTTATGCTTTTTTTTTTTTTTAGAAAATATATTATTTCTCTTTATCTCTATTTTCAAAATTTTTCTTTCTTGATCTTTTGATTTCCAAAATTTCTTTCCAGTATGTATCGATGTGAATTTGGGTTTTACCTACTTGGGAAAATGTATTTTAAAGTCTTTTGCCAAATTTTGGAAGTTATCAGACATTACATCTTAGAATACATTTTCATTTCTGCCTTCTCCCAAGATGACTCTGCTAACATAAATGTCAAATGTTTTCTTGTAGTGCCACATATCTTCAATGCTTTTATTATATTTGTGCAATCATTTTTCTTTGAACAGTTTATATTAGTCAACATTTTTCTTCTATCTTTAGTTCATTGATCAGTGATTCTTTATTTTTCCCTCCATACTTTTGTTGAGCCATTCCATTACATATATATTTTTTTTAATTTTGGTTATTATATAGTTAAAAAATCTTTGATTCTACATTCTGATTTTTTTTAAAGAGAAAGAGGGGCAGTGAGAGAGAGACAGAGAATCAATTTTACTTAGTTTTTCATTTGGCTTTAGTTGTTTGGGTACTTGATTGTGTATGTGGTGTTTGGGTTTGACTTCGCGTCCTCATGCTAGGCAAGCGCCATAATCTCTGAGCCACTGCTCTAGCTCCTCTACATTATGACTTTGATTCCTTTAATAGAACTTTCTAATTCTTGACTGTAATTGAATGTTCATTTCTTAAAGTACTTTTATAATGGCTTTTTAAAGCATGTTTTATAATGGGTTATTTATCTTCTTTGTCAAATCAAACATTTCTATGATATTAATAATGCCATGTGTTCACTTTCCTTTTCAATGAGAAACCTTCCTAATTTTTGGTCTGTAGGTGATATTTTTTAAAAGAAGGGACAGTGAGAGAGAGAGAGAGCAGTAATTTTTATTTATTTTTTCATGTGACCTTCATTCCTCAGACATTTCATTGTGTATGGTGGTGCTGGGGTTTGAACTTGCGTACTCTTGCATGCCAAGCAAGCACTGTAAAGACAAGCCTCCACTCCAGCCCTGGTATGTAGATAATTTTTAAATTAAAACTTGAACATTTGGGGTCTTTCAATAATAAGTACCTTACTTAAATGTTTCATTTTAACTGGCCTCTTATGACACCATTCTAGTGAAAGAAGAGAGATTGCCCCTACATTGTAATCAGGTGGGTAAGAATGTCAGGATTCCCAGCCAGTCCCCGCTAATACATGTGGAAAGCATTTCTCATTCCTGGGAAATGGAGGTATGGTTTCTCACTTCCCACTGATAACTTCTTGGCTTGAAGGGGCAAAAGTGATTTTTTTTCTTATTTTATGACACCCACAGACATCACTGACAAGTTGGGGGTTAGAGGTATTAACTTGTTACCTCTGGGCACTAGTGAAATTTCTTGGGAATTTAGACTTCCACCCTGGGCAGTTTGACATAGACACTCTAATCCAACTGCTGGTGGTGGTACCCACGAGTCTTATTAGAGGAAATTTCCATCTCCACCTAGTATCAAGGAATATCACACTCACTCACCCCTAGGCTTTGTCTTAAATACCCCCTACTGAATGGGTGTCAACTACATTAGCCTGGTGGGGATGAAAATCTCTTTTGAGTAGGTAGCTTTACAGACAGTAGCAGACAGTGGGGTTAGGGGCATTGAGAGAGCCTCATGAAGGTGGAAGTCTACATTATGCATTCTACACTGCATCTTTTTTTTTTTCTTTTTTGAAGGTGCAAGGTCCAAGCTTTTCTTTGCTTAAATGTTGTTTTGGAAAATTACTCTATTTCTGGTCTGCTAACTAGAAAATCAGGTTATTTTTTGTTTGTTTGTGTGTTTGTTTGTTTTGATTGATCTTTTTTTTTCTGTACCAATTGGTTGTGGCTTGCTGAGTTCCTTCCCTCTGATTCTGAAAATAAGCAAAGCAAAAAGGAAACTGATCAAAGGGGCTCAGCACTGTAGTACCAGACTCTGTATTTAGTATTCTTTCTTCTTTTCTGTATTCCTATGTTCATCTTAAATATCATGCCCAAGACTATCATTATACATAGAAGAAAAGAAAAATGAATGTTCACTCCATCTTCCAGAAAGTAGATGTACTTTCATAAAATTTCCTCCAATTATCCAATCTCAGCAGACTGTCTATGTCCTGCTAGAACCCTGATACTTATGATTTATTTATAATGACATTTCCCAAAATATTGACAATTGGACAGGATTAGTGCCAGCTTCATATTTCTATTCTTTGATTAATGCCTAGGACTATAAATAATGTAAAAGTCACAAAACATTCACAATTTTCTCATATTTATTTTTATTATTTTTGTATAGTCTTTATAACAACTCTTAGTAAAATCCCTACGGTCAATTCAATAAAAAGTTGTAGGCCTTTAACTGCCTAGTACTACAAAAGCTTTGCCCTTAAATCAATGCACATCAAAATGGGAGTTTGGCAAAAGAACAAGGGAAAGTAGCAGTGTCGTGTTGCTTAGAAGAAGAGATGAAAATGCTTTGGAACTGGGAATTTTCCCCAATTGCAAATAGTGATTACTTTTGTCTTACCATTTAGAGTACAATATGAAAGTTTATTTCTCACCCTGGACTGTGGTTTTCTTGAGTACACAGTTCTGGTGTCTATAGGTACAGTGCATATGTAAGTCCTTCAAAAAGAGAAGGTTAGGAAATTTGGGATGTGTTTTCCATATACCTACACAGTGAATGTACATAAGAAATTTCAGATATGCTGGATGAAGGAATGATTTCATACTGTGTCGTTTCTTGGTAGAAACATCTTTTGAGGAAAATGTATTTCCTTGCTGAAAACCTGATAGTCAGTAAAATAAATACTATACATAAATTTTCAAATATATGTTGGTTTTTCTCAAGTATAAAGTAGAAAAAACAGGCATGGAGCTTTGTAATTAAAGTAGCTGAATTAATGTCATCTTCTGGAACAATACACATTGTTTCTCTATCATTCTCATATTTTAAACCTTAATTTCAACTGGCCTCCAGAGAACTTTTTCTTTCCTAGCCAATAAGAAGCCATCTTACTGTTCTAATTTTTTCCATTATAAGTTAAAGCCTTCTGAAATCATGTTTCTGAATTGCCAGTTAATAAAGGTCAGTCATCCAGGAATTTGATTGGTTTGACCTGATTTCATTAGGTAGGATATGGTAATATGGGAGATGAAGAAAGCCCATCTTATTAAGATCAGCAATTTGAAAACCAAGAATCATTTTGGGATAATAGCATGCAGAATTCTTCAAGCTATTGAAGTGTACAGAAGATGTTAAAATAAACTATGGTGCTCTAAATGGAGAATTCATCCTATGCAAAAAAGATGAATTTATGCTAATTGTTCATTTAGAGAGGATAAAATTGCCTTCCACTTTAGAAAGCACTGACCTCATCAGGGATTTGTGAAGTTGGAAGCCGAAAAAAAAAAAGCAAAAATAACTTGGGATTCTTCTTATTTTTAAAGAGCAAAAAATAATAAGCAAAACAAATCAGTGGCACAACCTGCAAGAATTCAATGATACCATACATATATTCAAATATATACCAGGAGTATATATGAAAGAATCTCATCTAAACACCAGTAGTCACACTTATCAATTGTTTTCACATGTCATGTAAAGAACTTCAGTTCCAATATGTTTGTGCATTTTTTGAAGTCATGAATTGCCAGTAGAAAACATAGCTAAAGTTAAAGCAGTGTAGTGTTGAAATCAATTGAGAATCAAGCACACAGGATCCTTGCCAAAAGATGAGAACATATTGTATCAGAATAGAGCAGTTCCATTCTCAATAATTCCAAGCACCACTCCACATCATTATGTAGGAAAAATAATAGATTTTACCAAAAACCTCTAGAGAAGATATATATTTCATTCACATCTGAAGACGAAAAATCACAAGCATTTAATTGTTAGAAAGTCATCAAGATGACAAGATACTGGCCAAACGCATGGATGCACCAGCTATAGTTTTGTAACTGAAAGAAATATGTACATACACAGTCAATAGAGTCCTTCATGTATTTGCTAAAAACATGGTCCATACCTCTTTACCACCTTCAGGTTGAAGATATTTTATGCAACACACTGACAGATTGTTTAATCCATTCCTCACCCATTTCACAGATGAGAAAACGGACACTCATAGTAGCCAAGAAAGTGTGCCTATTGCTAAGACCATATCTGCATTTCTTTTTCATACCAGTTCTTTTCAAAGACAAAACAAATGAAACTTATGTGAACTTTCAGCAAGAAAGTGACAAATGAAAATTACACTATTTCACAAACCTTAACAACCCCCCCTCTAAAAATGCAAAGGAAAGAAACATTTATAAATGAACTTGCTATGTTAAGGGAAAGGAGATGGGAGGGGTACATCTCATCTCAGCAGCCATTGCTGTCCTACCCCAAGTCATTAGTGGAGCGAATCAATCTAGAAGGCTTTTAAAAGAATCATACTTTTGACGTACCTACAATGGAGCCCAGTTTATGGTATCTGTCTCATTACAGTGGAAGTAGAACAGTGCATGCTTCCGTATGTAGAATTCAGGGGTGCAATATTTTCTTATTAACTTTATTAAGGTATTAAATACCATGAGTTTGGGTGTTTAATGTACATTGTGGTAGCATGCAATCCCCAAACCCACAAAGCTATATCACTGTACTATCCTGATGTAAATGGGATCCAACTTCAGTCTGAACATAAAATATCCATATTTAATTAAATGTATTAAAAGTGAGTAAAGGAAGGGAGAAAAGCAGGAAGAAAGAGATGAAAAGAAAAATATCTTGTGCATTATTAAAAATTATGTGTTTTGTAAATTAACAGAAAATTGCCAGGAAAAATTGTTATATTACACTTTTACTAAATGTATGTAGATTAAGATATCAACTAGAATCTTTGTAAACTCATACTCTGTGCATGATGTTCCAACTGTTCTGAGAGTGTAATTTGAGCAGGGAGAACAGTAGAGAAGAAACTTGAGCAAGTCCTTTAAATAAGTTGAATATACCCTACAGTGAGGATACGTGGTTTTCCAAGGAAACAAACAAAGAAGTAAATAAATAAATAAATGAAAAGTAGATTATGTAGAGACTAACAGAAATGATTTGTTTCCATGCATTATGCACATTCCCTTTGAGTTTCAAAATAGAACTCATATAACTATAGTAGAGGAGTACAATGACCAAAACTGCCATAGCTCATGCAACCAGCAACATTTTCCCTAACACACAAGGGCAAAAGTAAATTACCTGATCATTTAGGGAGACTGGGTTGGTATCTATGCAGTGTTGTCCTGGCGTCTGCAGTTTAACTTTCATGCTCATGTGTGTCCATTCAACAGCTGAGATTACACATCTTTAGACATATGAAGTGGTGGATGGTGTTTAAGAGAAAATAGCTGATTAAAAGGTGGTGTTTTGTGTGTTATTATTGTTTGAGGAAACAAAGAGTGAGTGAACATTGGCTAGAAATATTTGAGGTCATTCATTTTTTTACTGTAGGTATCTTTGAGTGAATAATGCACATAAAATTGAATGAGTCATTAAGAAATGATGCATTTGGGAAGATCATTAAAAGCCACAGCAGTGAATTGCCAAGTCATCTAAACAAATTTACTGAAAACTGTATACCAATGGTACAACAAAGGGAAAGACAAGCTTCTCTTCGTTTGGTTTAATTTATTTTACATTAACTTATTCAAAATTAATGGGTTATTCAGAAAATAAAGGAAGAAATGCTAATGCACATTTTCAGTCTATTGATAAATGCAAGAAAAAAATGAAAATGAAATCACATAAGCAACTGTTTTTATGTAACCACGTTACTCTGAATTATTATTTTAATAGAAATTTCAATTGGCAATTAGAGAATTATATTTTCTGAATTGGGTGAGTCACTTTACCTTGCTGAGATTTATTGTGCTGCTTAAAACACTGGGGAATAAATCTATACCTGTAAATCTATATATGATGTAGAAAGCTCTCAATAATTGAACTCATCAGAAGCTATAGTTGGGAAGAACAAGAAGGGGTAGACCGAGATGTCTCTAGGCAAACCATAATTTAAGATAGTAAGAGCTAGTCTGATTTTAATGGGTTACAATTGCCATTTCTATTTCTATTCCTGTTTCTATTTTGCAAAGATGTTTCATTCAAATGGCATTGGGCAAAACTAGAGTCCTCTTCACATATAGGGTGCTAGATAGATTGACTTTGAGGCTTACAAATCACAATATGATACCCCCCAAAAAAACTTGTAGGCAGAGTAGGATGCAGGAATGACATGTAAACTACAAGGAAGTGAGTTATCTGCAGGAATAGGAAGTAGAATTTTAGCCTTCGATTTAAAAATTTTCCCCTAAAGAGAAGATTTTTGGAAAATCCAGTATAAATCAATGATATATCCTAAATTGTTCTTGTTGATGCTTTTTTTAATGGCAGGATTTATCAAAATAATTATACAGACATTATAAACATTATTTTGCATTTTTCAAATGAACGAAAAAGTTGGAATACTTTTGTAGTGTATAAATATATATCCACCACATAGATTCTACAATTACAATTTTTACTATTCCTCCACTACCACATAGCTATCCATTTATAGTTTGATTATCTGTCCATTAGTCCTTGTCTGTTGTATATTTCTGTGTCTATTTCAGTGTAAATTTTTAGATTAGTCTACTGAACACTTTAGCACTCCTGTTCAGCGAGTAAGAGAACTTTATGTACAATCATTTTTTATAAAAATTATTGAAATGAAAACTTAAGTCAATATTTGGTGAGCCTTGAAATATGCACATATCTTCATCAAATTATCGAATATTCCCATCATTCAAGAAAATTATCTTAACCCCTCTCTCAATCCTCAGCAACAGTGAATCATATTTTATATTCTCTTTGTAAGTCTGTTTTCAGTTACCATAATATTGTGATATTCATCCATATTTTTTGTGTATCAATAATGTATTTCTTTTGGGCTGACAATGTTTCATTGTAAGAACATATTTCCATTAAAAAATAATCTATGTTTTTATTGATAGCTACTCGGACAGTTTTTCATTTAGGGCTAACAAGAATAAAGCTATTTTGTATACATTTTATATGTATTTTAAACCAACATTTTTATTGTCCTAGAGGAATTCTACCTTGGATTAGAATTGTTGTTGTATAGTAAGGTATAAGCCTGATATTAATAAGGAACTTCCAGATAGTCGTCCAAAGGAGCTGCACTATTTTCTACTATTATACAGCTATGTATGAAAGCTAACTTTTGTTAGTGGTCACTCTTATTTTTTTATTTTTTTGAAGAGAGAGAGGGGCAGTGAGAGAAAGAGAGACAATTAATTTTATTTAGTTTTTTAATTTGTTATACTCCAACACTTTGTTGTGTACATGGTGCTGGGAATACCCACTTCCTCGCACATGCCAGGCAAGTGCTGTAAACACTGAGCCATCAATCCAGCCCCCGTGGTCAGTCTTTTTAATTTCAGTGAGTGCATAGTGATATTTTATTTTTATTTTTATTTGCACTTTCCTGACAACTAATGCTATTAAGAATTTTTAAATTTATCAGTCATTTAAATATCTTTCTTTTTTGAAGTGCTTTTTTCAAATCTTTGGTCACTTTTTATTCAGTTCTCTTTTGCTATTGAATTATACTTCACCTAGTTCAAATATCAGTTTATTTTCTCTTTTCAAATTTATGGATTGTGAATCTTTCTCACAACTTGTAACTTACCTATTTGCTTTCTTTATGTTATTTCTGAAGAAGTTTCTTTTATAACTAACCTTGATTTATCTCTCTTTTATTTTCTGTGTCCCTTTGAAGAACATTTACCCACAATCTACAGTACATTTTGTTCAAATTTTTTCTTTCAGACAGGTGTGATTGTACACTCCTGTAATTCCAGTGACTTGGGAGGCTGAGGGAGGATAGTAAGTTCAAAGCCAGCCTTAACAATTTAGCAAGTCCCTAATCACCTAAGCGAGACCCTGTCTCAAAAGAAAAAAATAATAAAAGGGCAGTAGTTGTGTCTCAGTGGTTCTGTGCCCCTGGATTCAATCAATCCTGGATACAAAACAAATAAACAAATAAACAAAAAACAGAAATATTGAAAACCAAACGTTCTATGACATTCACTTTGAGATCTATTTTCCATTTCAACTTCAGTTTTTGTATAATGTAGGGTTGGAATTGACCTTCATTTCTCCCGCCCCTTGGGGACCTCTTCTAGGCCAAGCACTATTTGTTTAAATAAATGACTTAACACATTGGAATACTTGGTGCTTTTGGTGCAAATTCAAATGCAAGTAAGGATAAAGTGACAAATACTTTCATAGTATGTTTTCATTATTTTAGAATTATCTATGTGTTTTTATATTAATATTGCAATTCCAAGATTATAATTGTTTTATAGTAAATCTAGAAGTCATTTCTCTAATTTGAATCCATTCCTCAAATTTGCTTTATCTCATGCCTTTTGTACCTGAATATAATTGTTTCAAATCCTTGAAAAACTGACTGGGTTTATGATCAAAATGTCACTGCCTATACAGATTAACCTGAAAGAATTGAGCTATTACCAATATTGGGTTTTCTAATCCATGACCATGATATACACCTTTATTTATATTGGTCTTCTGTTGTCTCTTATCACTTTAAACTTCATGTATTTGTGAAATTCATTTATAAGTTTTTATAATGCTTCAAGTAGAACTGTTTATTTTTAATCTTATTTTCAGACTGCTGCCAGAACAGAAAATATGGATCAATTCTAAACCTTAACTTGTAACTTGGGAACTTGTGAGTTTCAATATGTTGTGAATTTCTTAGTATAAAATATGCTAACTACCATGTCAAAAGCACACAGTAATAATTTTACTTTTTCTTTTCAATCTTTACGCCATTAAATTCATTCTCCTGCTTTATTTCAATCAATAAAAGCACTTTATGTACTACTGAATTGAAGAAGGATAGTGAACATGCATCACTTTTCCTAATTTTACCAGAAAATCTTTCCATATTTTGTCATTAAGTAGCTAAAATGGCTATAGACTTATTGGAGATACCCGTTATCAAAGTGAGAAAGTCACCCTCAATTCCACAATCATTCAGTGTTTCATTTGTTTGTTTAGTCATGAATTGTCATTACTTTTTAAATTACATATATTTTGTTATGTTACTGTAATGTGCTGATTCTAAATCCTCTGGGAAAATACCCAGAAAAGGGATTGTTGGATCATGTGGTGGGTCCATCCATAATTTTTTCAGGATTCTCCACATTGCTTTCCAGAGCAGCTGTATCAGTCTGCAGTTCCACCAACAGTGTGGTAGTGTTCCTATCTCCCCACAACACTTCCTGTATCTGATATTGTTTATATTCTTCACTTTTCCTAATCAAACTGGAGTGAGGTAAAATTTCAATGTAGTTTTGATTTGCATTTCTCTTCTTACTAGTGATTTAGAGCACTGTCTCATGTATTCACTGGCTTGTTCAATGTCCTCTGTTGAGAAGTTTCTATTTAGCTCTCTGGTCCATTTATTAATTGGACTGTGTTTGTGTATTTGATATTAAGGTTTCTGGGGACTTTGTAAATTCTGGATGTTAGTCCCCTTGTCAGAAGAATCACAGGCCATGATTATCTCCCATTCTGTAGGTTCTTTCCTGACAATTTTGACCAATTCCTATGCTGTGCAAAAGCTTTTTAGCTTAATGGCATCCCACTCGTTGATTTTTTACTTTAATTCTTTCACTTTAGGAGACTTGTTGAGAAAGACTTTGCCTACTCCCAAATGCTGGAGTGTTGGTCCTATCTTTTCTTCTAGCAAGTGCATGGTAGCTGGTTTAGTTCCTAGTTCCTTAATCCATTTAGATTTGACTTGTGTGCAAGCTGAGAGTTAAGGATCTAACTTCAACTTTCTGCAAGTGTTTGTCCAGCACCATATTATGAATAGGCTGTCATTCCTCCATGTTATATTTTGACCCCTTTGTCAAGGATCACATGTTTAAATATTTGCAGGTTTGTTTCAGAGTCTTCTATTTTATTACATTGTTCTTCATTCCTATTCGGATACCAGTACCATGCTGTTTTTGTTACTACAGCTCTAGAGTGTAGTTTTAGATCTGATATTGCAAATCCACCTGTTTCATTTTTCTTGCTTAGTAATGTTTTGGCTATTCTTGGTTTCTTGTTGTTCCAAATGAATTTGAGAATTTCTTTTTGTATATCTGTAAAGAATGACATTGGTATCTTGATAGGAACTGCACTGAATTTGTATAGTGGTTTTGGTAGAATGACCATTTTAATTATATAAATTCTGCCTAACCAGGATCATGGGACATCTTTCCATCTTCTCAGGTCTTCTTGAATTTCTTTCTTCAATATTTGATAATTTTCATTGTAGAGGTCTTTGACTTCCCTTCTAGATTAATTCCCAAGTATTTTATTCTTTTTGAGGATATTGTGAATGAGACTGATTTCCTGATTTCTTCTTCTGCCCTATTATTGTTAGTGCATAGCAAAGCTAATGATTTATGGGTATTGATCTTAAGCCTGCCACTTCGCTAAATTTGTTTATAAGCTCAAGCAGTTTTCTGGTGGAGTTTTTGGATCTTCCAGATATAGGATCATGTTGTCAGCGAACAGGGATATTTTAACTTCCTCTTTTCCATATCTTATCCTTTTGATTTCCTTCCCTTGCCTGATTGCTCCAGCTAGGGTCTCAAGAACTATATTGAATAAAAGCGGTGAAAGTGGACAGCCTTGTCTTGTTCCCGAGTCTACTGGAAATGCATAAGCTTATTTATTAGAGATTGCTCATGATTTTTAATGTAGGTACTCATTGCTATAAATTTTCCCCTTAAGAATGCCATCATGCTGTCCCAGAGATTTTGATATGTGTTGTCTTCCTCCTCATTTGCTTACAAGAATTTCTTGAGTCATGCTCTCTTGTTTTCTTGTATTCATTATTCACTTTAGTGGACATTATTCAATATGCATGCATATATTTACTTTGTTATAGATTTTGTGATTAATTGCTAGGGTAATAGAATCATGATATGATATGATACATGGGATAATTTCTTCTTTTTTATATTTCCTGAGACTTCCTTTGTGAACTAGAATGGGATTATTTTGAAGAAGGATCTATGCACTGCTGAGAAGATGGTAAACTGTGCCTGTTTTAGGTGAAATATTCTATAGATGTTGGTTAAGACCATTTCTTTTATGGAGTTAATTTAGTCTGGAGATTTATTTATTTATTTAGCTTTGATGATCAATCTATTGAGAGGTGTATTAAAGTCTCCTAGTCTTATTGTGTTGATGTCCATAAGTTGTTTTACATCATGAAGTATTTTATCAATATACTTAGGAGCATTTGTGTTTGGAGCATAGATATTTACTATGGTTATAACTTCCTGATGTATTGCTCTCATTATTTGATGTAGTAGCCATCTTCTTCTGTTCATTTTAAATTTTGTTTGAAATCTACTTTGTCATGTATAAGTATTTCAAAACCGGTTTGTTTCACGGTCCATAAGACTGACAGATTTTTTTCCATCTTCTCACCCTCAGTCTGTGGATTCCTTTGACTCCAAAATGGGTGTATTTTGTTTTTTGATACAATCTGCTAATCTGTTTTGATTGGTGCATTGAGACCATTTACATTCATTTTTAGGATAGTTATGTATTTGTGGTTCATAATCATTATGTTATATTATTGAGTTTTGTACTATCTTCATTGTCTTTTGATAGAGTGTACTTTTATTGATTTTCTTCTATTTGTAGTTTTTGAGGATTGCTTGCTTGTTCTTTTATCTGGAATTTATCCTTCAGAATTCTTTTTAATGGATTTCTGCTCATGAATGCTACAAGTTTAGCAATATTGTGAAATGTTCTTATTTCCCCTTTGAATTTGAAGCTGAGTTTTGCTGGATATATTCTCAGTTGCAGGTTGTGGTCATTCAGAGATTGAAATCGTTTACAGGATCTTCTTGCTTCTAGGGTCTGAGTTGAAAAGTCAGAGGTGATCCTTTTTGATTTGCCTCTAAATGAGATTTGGTGTTTGTTGCAGCTTTTAATATTATTTCCTTGAATATATATATATATATATATATATATATATATATATATATAGCATCTTTGTGAGAGTCTCAGTTGATTAATCCTATTGGATTGCCTATATGCTTCCTGGATGAAGATATCTGACTCTATGTTAATATAGAAACATTTTTCTTTAACTATTTCATTGAGAATAATCTTTGTTCAACTTCTTGTATTTGATTTCTTTTTGTATCCCAATTACTCTTATATTGTTTCTTCTGATATGATCTCAGAAATTTTGTAAATTCTACTCATCATATTCTGTGAGATTTTTTTCTTTTTTCCTTTCTTTTTTTTGTCATCCATAAGTTTATTCTTTTTAACCTAATTTCATTGTTAGAAGTTTTTTCTTCAACAGCTAAGGTTATGTTTTCTGTAGAAGTTAGTCTATTATTAAATTCTTCCATCATTCCTGTGATATGATTCAAGATTGAGATCTGTTACTTTGTTTTTCAGGATATATGCTTCTTTGGTAATGAAGTCTTTCATCTCTTGAGTTTTCTCATTTAGTCCCTTTATTACATCTTCTTCAGTTCATTTTTCCTTTTAGTAATCATACCTCTGAATTTTTCTAGTTTTCCAATATACTCCTTGTCTATGGCCTACTTAGTAAGTTTTTGTGGATATGAAGTGAACCTTTTCTAGTTTGATTCCTCATTTCTGAAGAGCTTCTTCTGCTTCTTTGAATTGAGGTTCCCTATGACAAAACAAGGCATGTCTCTAGGTGCTTCTTCCTTGCAGGTTAAAGTGTCCAGTCTGACACCAACCCTCTGATAACCATATTCCTCCAGAAAGCTTCTTCTTCCTGGATCCTATTTTTGCTGCATCTTTTGGATCTAGACTCCAGGGCACGGATCTGTAACCTGTTGTGGGTGCAGGATGGTCTGCTGGATTGTTGAAGAGCAGTGGTTGGGTGTCCTTGGGTCTCAGAGACACGGGGTTGGCCCAAAAAGGCCTTCCTGCACACCTGTGAAAACATTTGAGATCTTTAGCTGTGGAAATGGGCCCAATATATCTGGACCTTGTAGCTGGGGTTGTCCTGGGTGCTTGCTAGCCTGGCATCAGAGACTTAGGCCCACATTGCAAGATGGCTCTGGGTCTGGGGTCCTCCTCAGGAGTGTCCTAGGCACCTGCCAACCCTATAGCTGAGTCTTGTGTCTGTGTGGTGGGTGGACAGTGTGGCTTGGGTGTGGGGTCCTGGGGTCCTCCGTGGGTGTGTTATGTGTACCTGCTGGCCCTGGAGCCCATTTCTCCATTTTTTTTTTATTTAGAGAGAGAGAGAGAGTGTGTGTGTGAATTAATTTTATTAAGTTTTTCATGTGGCTTTCATTGCTCTGATAGTTTGTTGTGTATATAGTGCTGGTGTTTGAACTTGTGTCCTTGTGCATGCAAAGCAAGTGCCACAACAACTGAGCCACCACTTCAGTCCCTTATTTCTCCAAATTTTTTTAAGAGAGAAGGACAGTGAGATAGAGAGACAGAGAGAATCAAATTTCATTTTGTTGTTCTGACATAGGTATGTATGTGGGTGTTAGGGTTTGAACCCGTGTACTCACATATGCCAGGCAAGAGTTGTAACTGCCGAGCCACTGCTCCCGTCCCTTATTTCCCCAATTTTAATCATGCTATTATCTTTTTAAAGTTAGGTGGTAAGTATATATATATTCTGGTTGCAAGTCCCTTATTTTATATATTTCTTGAAAAGATTTTGTTATTCTCCAGTTATTGTTTTTTTTTTATTTTTACTTTCATTATTAGCATGATATACCTATCTATATTCATTTACTTTAGGAAAAAAAACTAATAGATTTTGGTGAGTAGTTTTAGTTTATAGAAAAATTAGTAGATCTTCCAAAGTCCCAATATGATCCCTTCCCCTTCTGCAGTATTGTTAAAATCTTGTATTTGTGTGGTACATTGTTACAATCAATGACACACTATTGAAGCACTATTTCTACCTAAAGTACATAGTGTACATTAGGATTCACTCTACATTGCACAGTTCTGAGGATTTAGACAAATGCAGGGCCATGGACACTCCATTTCTATCTTACACAGAAAAGTTTTATTTCCTTTAATGTTCTTCAATTCCACCTACTAATTTGTCTTTCCTTTTTCTACCTCTGTACTGCTGAGAGCTACTGCTCTTTTTATATCTCTAAGTGTTGTTATTTATTTTAGAATGTCTCATAATTTGAAATTA
This sequence comes from Aplodontia rufa, assembly GCA_004027875.1. Lineage (NCBI taxonomy): Eukaryota > Metazoa > Chordata > Mammalia > Rodentia > Aplodontiidae > Aplodontia > Aplodontia rufa. The sequence goes on from PVKS010009207.1 coordinate 48,481, forward strand.
ATAGAGCTGTATAATATGCAGCCTTCTTAGTTGGCTTCCTTCATTTAGCAATATATGTTAAGATTCCTCCATGCCTTTCTGTAACTTGATAGTTGATTTCTTTACATCTAAAAACAGTGTTTCCTTGTGCAACATTATCACCATTTCTTTATCCATTCACCTTCTGCAGAAGACTTTGATTGCTTGCAAGTGTTGATAAAAATTAATAAATCTTCTATAGATATTCATGTGTAGGGTTTTGCAAGTACATAAGTTTTCAATTCAATTTGGTAAATATTTAGGGATGAGGTTATTGGGTCATATACTGATATCATGTTTAGTTTTGAAGTTATGGGTTGTCTTTTCAACTTGTTTATTAGTGTTCTTTGAAGTAAAAAAGATTTTAAATTTCATGGACTCCAAGGTACCCATTAGTTTTTTCCTTTGCTGCTTGTGTTTTATGTCTTCTAAGAAATCACTATAGACTCTCAAGTCACAAAATCTTACAGTTAGGATTTTGTTTAGTTTTGAGATAATTTTCCAATCGAAAATCACTTGACCAAATGTGTCGGTACAGATTTTAAGTTAATGTATACAACAGACACTACTATATCCCCCTAAAGAGTGTTTTATGATTTATTTTGTTTGCAGTTTTTAATAGACACTTCATCTGAATAGATTGGAGCTGCAAAACCTGTTGGTTATCATTTTAAATATAATCAATTCTTTAATCCTTAGCTTTAGCTATGTTCCTTGGATTCTGTCTCACATAGGCAAGTTGCAGTGAATTATCTACCTGCCCTTGGTTTGCCCTTCTCTGGCATCCCCTTACCACACTGTTGGTACCATTGTAATCTCGAATAAGATTTTGATGTAGAATAAGATCTAGAGAGTAATGTGAAATAAGAGATTAAAACAGTAAATGCTAAGTAAGAATTCATATAATTTGGGAGAAAGAGAAGGAAGAGAATTGTATAATAATTTCTTTGGATTTCACACTTTAACCAATATTGGTTACCTGACCTATTGTAGCTTTCAATTTGCACCACAATTATGTTTTGTTTAAGTACCTAAAGGAATTACATTTTATTTTACACAACCTCTGCCTCTCCAATTGTCACCATGGATGAAACCTTTTAAATGTCTTATGTAATTGGCAAAATTAGCTAGAGGGAGATACTGCATACTGATGTGCAGTCCGGTGGAAGAAATTTTGTCAGGTTGACATCTTGCTAAGAACTATGCTTGTTCTTGACATTATATGGAAGAGGACTCTATCCTTTGGAAAGGCTAGATTTTTTTTTCTGTTTCAAAGAGAGAGGGACAATAAGCAATAGAGACAGTGAGAATCAATTTTTATTTAGTTTTTCATGTGGCTTTTGTTGCAATGATATTTCATTTTGTTTGTGGTGCTGGAGTTTGAACCCACATCCTTGTGCATGCAAGGCATGAATTTCAGCTGCTGAGCCACTGCTCCAGCCCTTGGAATGGACAGAATTAAAGTAAAACTGTGAAATACTTCATCACCTAGATTTTACAAAACAGAAGTGGGGAAATGTTCCTGGACGAGCAAAATAGAAGAAAGGTTTCAGTTCTTGCTTGACATGACCTCATTCCAAAGATCTTTGTAAATTCAAACAAAATCAAGCAAACCTTCATGTAGACATGACCTTTGTTTTGAAATTCTGCAGTTTAGATGTTAGATGACAGATTCAGTCTTTCATACTTGAAAATAAAAGAAAAACAAATTACAGTGAATAACACACATGCACACAGAGCAGAAAAAGAAAAAAAGCAAGCCAAGTTCAGATCCTACAGAGAATGGTTTTGGAACACATAAAGGAGTCTGTGAATAGTGTTGATTTCAAAGAACATAGAAAGTGGTCCAGACCATGACGGAAATATATTAGAGTATACTAAGAGTTTCAAAAAATTTTATATCATATATTGAAAACTGACACCACAGTTGTATGATGTATATATTTTAAAATTACTATGTGTGGGCTGGAGAGGTGGCTCAGCGGTTTCGGTGCTTGCCTGGCAAGCACGAGGACCCTGGTTCGAACCCCAGCACCATGTACAAAACTGAGTGTTGGAGCAACTAAGGCCATGTGAAAAACTAAATAAAGTTGTTTCCTCTCTTTCTCTGTCTCTCTCACTGTCCCTCTCTCTTTAAAAAAAAATTACTCATTGTGTGTTCATAAACAAACAAAAAAATTTCAAACTCAGTGTTTTAGATAATCAAATACTACTTGTATTTTAGATGTGAATTGAGTTTTTCTTAAAGGTAAATACATAGGGGGTTGGAACGGTGGCTTGGTGGTTCCAAAGCTTGCTAGCATATGTGAGTAAGTGAGTTCAAACCCAGCACCATGTGCACAACAAAGTGTCCAAGGAATGAAAGTCACATGCAAAACTAAATAAAAATTGCCCCTCTTCTCTCTGTCCCTGTCTCTGTCTCCCACTCTCTCTCTCTCTCTCTCTCTCTCTATATATATATATATATATATATATACATATATAGTGTGTTTTCTGATTTGGGATATCCTGAAATAAATACAAGGAAAGCTCAATTTCCCAAGTATATTTCACATAATGTTGTGTTCCATGTCAAACACACATACATACGGTAATATAATAATAGTTAATTATCTTTGAGAAATGCTGTGTATTTCATTTTCTTCTTGGATATTTGCAATGTTCCAGAATATATTAATATATGAAAAGTACTCAGAAATCTTGTATCAAAGAAAGTTACTAAGAGCTGTCTTTGTTTTCTACTTCCTACCTCCTTTCTTTCATTTTTCTGTTTCAATTTTTTTAATTCTTCCTTTTCTCTGCCCATACAATGTCTATTAACATAGACACAACATTTGAGACACTTTCTAGAAGACTACATATAAAGATACTGAAATACACACACACACACACACACACACACACACACACACACACAGATAGATAAATATCCAAATTGCATGTGTTCCCTCTGATTTTCAAATTCAAGATTTTAGTGTTGAAAGCAAGTCTGATACCACTGGGTAATACTAGCACAGACTCAAGATAATGCATCCAGAGAAGCACATTTCTGACAACGTTACAGGATCTGCAAGAGAATTTGAGTTTTCAATGTAATTCCTCAAAAATGTTATTATAAAATTTCTTTTATGGGACAAAATTAATGTTTTCAGAAGTTCATATACCTATTTCCTGTTCAAACACAACTCATGGACCAGGGCAGATCCTATCTTTTCCAGCACCCAGTCACTATTGTATTTTTAGAATTTCCATACATTTCCCTAAACCCTGGAAAGGAAATCTAGCACTGACCTTTCCTCGCTACCTCTGTCCAGCTCTGCTGGATCTCCTCTTTTCTCTTCTGTCCCTGTAAATCCGTCTTAACATCTCTCTGGAATTCTGTCGCTTGCTGTTTTACTCATTTCCTGTGTTTACAAGTCCACTCATCAGAATATGTTTGATTATGAGAAGGAAGGCAGAGAGTAAAGGAGAGATTAGGGGACGATTCACATATTTCGCAAACATTTCAATCACTTTCTGACTTATGACTTAAGATACTAGGAAGTTGTTATAATTATTTTGACAATGATAAAGATATGTTCTTCAAAAATAGTTTTTAAAAAGGAACAAAAATAATCTAAATAATTATCATTACAGATCTAATTGTGGCAAGTAAAGTGAACTTCAAAGTAAGAAATACATTCATATTTCATTCTATGAAACATTATCTAAGCATCAGCTACTGAGTTAACAAATTGCATTGAATAAATTCATTCTAAGCAACCTAGTGGTTTTGCTACTGAAAGTACATTTCTTCAACAAGTTATCTCATGCTGGTGGTCAGGAGCTCCAGATCAGTGGTCACGCTGACCTTGATTGATTTGATTCACAAACAATGGGTGGCCGTTGATAGCTAATGATACAGGTTTTGCCTTCATGGGATATTAAGAATTTTTTTCTGAACCCATTTAAAATAAATGCAAACTTTACCAAGGGGGGAAATATCTTGAATCTGTACATGATTATGGTGTGTTTTAATATCCAGGAGAGAAAACCTAGTTTCAGGATTGACAGAAACACATGAATTCTTTGCATCAGATCAGAAATATAAGCACTGATTTATGTTTCTGTTTTATATAAAACACAGAGTGTGTGTGTGTGTGTGTGTGTGTGAGTGTTTATTTGCTTCCACATTTCTATATTTTATAATATGATTGCATTGCCTTGGAAAGCCCAATTTCATGGGAATCTGCGTTGCTGTAGGTCTTTGGAAGAGGCAGTGCAGTGAGGTGATGATCAGATATGTTATCAGAATTTGACTTATTTTTATTTTGTCTGATTCCTCCATTAAGTCTCATTATCATTCTATGATGTTCCAAATTAAGAACTTTCAATAAAATCGTGAAAGTGACAGTATTTTACAAAGTAATATTAGACCAAAATTATGTGAATTTCAACAGATAATTTCAAATATTATTTCTTTGTCATGGTAATGTAGTAAGTAAACTAGCAAATTACCAGAAGGATGCTCCAGACCGAAACTAACAAATTGCATCATTCGGAACAATCCTCTGGCAACATATCACATTGTGTCACTCCATCTCTAATATCCACTCTGCTATTTTACAATTTCTTTATGGACTTCTAGTGACTAAACATATTGTAAAAGATTTGAAAATTGGGAGTGTAATACTGGGTTTGCACATGAGGAAGCTGCAACTGGTAAGTTTTCCTAACGTTAAGATCACTTCTCTGTTCAGGCTGCTACAACAGAAATACCACAAACAAGATTCTGCTACAATAAATGTTTCTTTTCTCATCATCTGGATACTGGGAATTCCAGGATCAAAGTTAAGGGACACTCTGTGTCTAAAGAAGACATGTGTCAGGGTTGTAGCCTGAGGTAAAGGTTTTCTTTATTGACTACTGAACATTTGTTTTTGCTTCTATCATCAGTGTTCTAGTTGTTACTACTCTATTTACAATATAGGAAGCTTTTTGGCATTGCATGTCTTATTCAAAAACATTTACAAGTTAAAAACAATCATAATCATACATCAAAATTTCCTGATGAAATGCAAGCGCAATCTTTGCAAAATGTGAAAAAGATCAACTGTTCATGAACATTGACCTCTAGAACTTAATATTTCTTCACACTTATAGAATAGATAACATAAATAATTCAGAATAACCAATATGAAAATTCACATCTTAAAATATTCCTTATATTTCCTCTTTCTGGAACCAATCTTTGAATATAATTTTATCAAAAATTTTTAACAATTGTATGTGTTGAAATGCATACACCTTTATTATTTAAAATTTGACTCAAACTTGATTTTTGATACTTGCATAAAATTAACCTTTGAATAGCAAATTATAGAGATATCTGGAAGCATAAGAAAATAATATTCACTCTAAAATAGGAATTATGTAGAATACAAGTATCTTGGAAGAACAAAAATTGCTAAAAGCTACATATTTAATTATGCATGACCTGAATACTTTTGGAACAAATTTAATGTGTTCAAATAAGCAGTGTTTCAAAGGTGCTTTGGAATAGAAATGTAAACTGACATCCCCTTTTGTGACTTCTTTTCTTCCTCAATAGAACTTTACTTCTAAAAGGGAACATGAAAAAAGATCTACTTAGTAGGTCACTGTTATTAGAAAAAAATGCAAATGAACAACTAAACTTCACTCCACAAATCAAGCTGCTTACTCTCTTGGGCATTATTCAGTGCTTGGTTTAATATTTTCCTAACATTTTAAGAGTTTTTCCAATTAAATATTAATACTCTTCTCAAAGAGAGAGAGAGATTGATTGTCTTAAAGAAGGTGGTGGGAGAGATAGTGATCTGCATGAGCAGTTAGAATGAGGAACTGAATAGAAAGGTTCATTAAGGAAAACATGCTGAGTCTACTCTCATACCCGGAAGCATTACAAGTCAAAGCTGGATTTAACTACGTGGTGAGTTTGAATGCACAGCCAAAATGATTTCCAAGTGATTGGCTATACTGGGTAATGAATTACACAACCACAACATCAGCCTAGGAGGTCACGCAGGTATTAGAGCATTGGTTATGTCTATATTAAAAAGCAAGCAAAGAAACAAAAACTACGTACTCACTGGGCCTCCTTGAATCTCAGTTTTCCTGACAGTAGAGAGTTGTCCATGCCTAGTATATTAGATTCCATTGTCCAAACTCAGATTCCTCCTCCAAGACTGCAGCAATAATTTCTGAAGGTGCCTAGAGGAACATTGAGGCCTGAAAATTCTCACCTAATTTCCTTTATTGGGTGAGGGGTTGTGACACCAGCTGCAATGATTTTCATAAGGCCATGTCCTCCTTGATTTCATTTATTTATTTATTAGATACTGTGGATTGAACCCAGGGGTGCTTAACCACTGAGCACAATCTTAGCCCTTTTTATATTTTATTTTGAAAGAGGGTCTTGCTCACCTAATTACTAAGGCTAGCTTTGAACTTACAATCCTCCTGCCTCAGCCTCACAAGTTGTTGAATTACATGCCTGTGCTACCACACCCAGCTCATGTCCTCTTCTTGACAGCACCTTACCTCATTTCCCTAGTCCAACTGGTGGGGTTTAAAATCCTAGCCACTATTTCCTGATTCAAGACATCTCTGAAAATCCATTCCAGCTCTGGTGTCGCAACTGCTCTTTGCCCAGCTGAATGCACACAGCATGGGTCTGTGCATTCTGTTTGCTGTGGTTTCATAAAGCCTCTCAGCTTGAGCTATTTTGCAGCTACAGTTTATGTCAGGATGAGAGGTCACTCTTCATAACAACAACAAACCCAAAACTCTGTGAGTGTTAAATTTAATTGCATAAATTCTCAATTTTTGTGTTTTTTCAGAATGAAGATACACTTCCTTATCACTCTTCTGAAACTGTTTATTCAAGTGTCTGGGCTGTCTACATCTTATAGATTATATTGTGCGACGGAGAACTTTCAAAGTTTCTGAGACAGAAAAGGGAAAATCACAGGGAAAGCATGTTTCCCCTGAACTGTTGTTTTTCCAGTTCCAAGGTGAGTGACATCATTTATGATTTCTGTACATGAATCAGAACTGGTTGCATGTCCCTAAGTCAACTTTGTGGGCAGCTGGAACATACACGTAGATAACTGGAATAGGATGGGTGAATATAAGACTCCAATCAGCAGCTGCCTAGTTCTCTCTAGCAACCCTTACCCAGGTCAAGTTCAGATCTGCTATGTCCCTTGGTGACACATTAAGGAAGCACCATAAATATCCTTTCTAAGCTGGTAAAAATTTCTTAGTATATATTTATCTATTTATATAGATAGATACATATAGGTACATAAAGATAGATGATATACATGCTTAAACATGGTGATAATTTGATATGTCCTCCAAAAAATTCATGTGTCAGGCCACACAGCAATGTTCAGAAATAACATGAATGGTGACAGCTGTAATCTCTCATTAGTGGATGGTAAATGTACGATAATGGTTGGAAGTTGGTACTGAGAAGCAATATAGGCAGGTGGGAGTAACTGGAGGAAATAGGTTACAGGAGGACATGGCTTTGGGGACTCTATCTATCCCTGGACACTTTTTTTTTGTTCTTTTTTTTGCTCTATCTCTCTCTGCTTTCTCTCTCTGCTTGCCATGAGCTGAACTGCTTTTCTCTGCCATGATGTTTCTATCTTAAGTTGGTTAACAATGGACTGAACCTTCTGAAACCATAAACAACACCTCTGAGTTGTTCTTGTCAGGTATTTTGGTCACACTGATGAAAACTGACTAACATTCAGATTTTAGCAATTCTTTCTCATTATGGAAACATATTTGACTATAAAGAATGTTGCCTCTTTCCAACAAAAACATCTAGTGGGATGGAGAAAAACTTCTCAAGTAAATCCTGGAAATCAGATTCCACTGCCAATTTCCTTTGCTATTCCCCACACATGCCCTGATACTGATTGTATAGTTCATGAATAATTTGACTTAGATCCAGTTCCTTTACCTCCTAGAACATCAGTGTTTCTCATTTGTGAATATTGCATGAAAGTTGGTCACAGTTACTAGCACATAATGACTGTGTAAAGAAGGTATCTGAATAATGACCTCCCCACTGCCATATCCATCCTTCTCCAATCTAGATTTACTGAGGTCACATCATAAAAACTGAGTATTTCACTAATTTCCAGAACTGAAATTAAAAAATAAAGTTAAAAAATAAAAACTTAACTCAATTTCTCCTCTCTCTTTCTTTAAAAAAAAATCATAGGATTAGTCTGGTTGATAATACTAATACTCAAAAGTATTAGGATATACTGTATTCAAGGATTAAAATGGTCCCCGGATTTGGTGTAGTGGCTGACTAAACATTATTCAGATTCCTATCTAATTATTTCTGAGCCTCTTTGGAGAAGGACTAACCATTGGACATATTTCTGCTAGATTTGTTATTTTGCTCTCTCTATTCAAAATGCACCTTTATGTAACTTAAGCATGTTTTATATCATCTGTAAAAGGTTACCATCTTCACCACCTTTTTTGTTGTTGTTGTTATGGGAAGCCAGGACTATAATCCTGCGTTGTTTAAGGCATCTGGTTGAACCTCACGGTCTTGCTCACAACTTCCACTAGTTCCCTGTTTCACAAGCATCTTTCATTCATGGTAGAAAAGGGCTTCAGCTGTTCCTCTCTAATCTGATTTGTCAAATGCCCATTGGACACACACACCTATTGGGCATGTTGCTCTTACTTTAAACTTAACGTATACAAAAGCAAATAAGGCATCATTTCCACCATAGGTATCACTTCTTTCTCAGGGCATGGCGTCAACATCCAGCAATTTGCCCAAAACAGAGATATATGATCTTTTCTTTTCCCTTTTCACCTCATCCTTTCCCTTATCCCATAATATTCCAACATAAAATATTAATGTGACCTGCTAAATATATTTGAAAGGTTCTGTTTATCTTCTGACTAATTAGCAGTTTCTTGGCCCAGATTGCTGCAATCTGTCACTTGCATTTGTTAACAACCATGTATCTGATTATCTCCTTTTACATGTTCCCCTCATCCTCATTCATTCGGCACACCATACCCAGTATGAGGCTCAAATTTCTAATTGTATTTTTCTCTTAGGATCAAGTTTAACCTCCTTAGAGTGACTTACATTGCCTTCTTTGGTCATGCATTCGTTCATCTGTTCAGTCTATTTTCCATATACCACCAATGCTCCAGTCACAAGACACCTATTCATTTCCTAAAACATGTTCTATGAGTTTGTTTCTATAAACTTGGATCACATTTTATGATTAATCTCGGTTCAATTTTCTGCCTGTCTACAGCACGGCAGACTTTCTGCTTGTCAAACTCACTACTAACTTCCCAGCAATTAGCATAGTATTTCGCACATGGCAGATGATTACTCAGTTCCTGTTGAATGGATCAATGTCACAAATACATAATGTGCATCCCCTCATGGCCATTGCTCACTTGCATGTTGACAGTCATCAAGAACTACAGAAAAGGAAAGAGCATGGTTAAATGTGAGAACACAGGCTTTGGGGTTAGCTTTCATATAAATATTGTCTGTCACTTAAAAACTTTCACTTTAATCTTAGGGAAGCCATTTAAATTCTTTCTTCATCTGAAAAGATATCTTTAAAAAATTGCTAGAGTTGGGCCGGGTGTATTGATGCATGACTGAAGTTCCAGTGACTCAAGAGGCTTCAACAGGAGGATCTCAAGTTCAAAGCCAGCCTCAGCAACTTTGTGAGATCAATAAGCAAGTTAGTAAGATCACTAAGCAATTTAGTGAGATCCTGTCTCAAAATGAAAAAATAAAGAGAGCTGGGGATGTGTGCTTAGTTAAACACCCCTGGGCTCAATCCCAAGTACCAATAATAATAATAATAACAATAAAAATAATTAAGATAATGTATGTAAAGAGATAGCCCTGGCATCTGGCATAGAATGAAGAAATGATTTATGTCAATAATTACTGTGACTTTCTTTTTTATTAGTTTTTTAAAGAGAGAGGGACAGTGAGAAAGAGAGAAAAGGATAATCAACTTTTATTTAGTTTTTCATGTGTCTTTTGTTGCTGTAACACTTTGTTGCTTACATGGTGCTGGGGTACAAACTGAACCCATGTCTGCTCACGGGCCAGGCAAGCACCATAACCACTGAGCGACTGCTCCAGTCCCTATTATTACTATCAATTGAGACTTTACTATGGCATCCATAAGAGTTAGGGGAGGGGGACTTCTTCTATTTCATTAAAAGTGTTTACAAAGTCTGCAGTCATTTCCCCTTTGTTTCAATTGTCTTAATCATTTATAGGTACAATTTAATTACAGATTCCAATCAATGAACCTTATCTCAGTGCTTTTAAAATTCCATTGAAGTCAGACTTGTTTAAACCATGAGAGAGGAAGTAGTGTCCTTCTTTATTGTTGACATAACCTGACATGTGACCTGCCTGATTAATCAACTGCAGATGGCACTGGCTTGTTTATATGGAACACAGTGCAGAAGTCCATGTTCAAAGCTCTGTAGACGTTGAGGTGGTTTTCAAGCTGTTCAGGGTTTCAAGGTTTATGATCAATTCAGGAAAATAATTTTATTTGTACTAACCACAACTTCGGAAAATTTGTGCATGATATCAGCAATGCTGTGTCCCCGGGTGGAATCACTAGATTAAAGAGGTCTCCCTAGACCTTTAAAATACAAATGATAATCTAAAATTTGTACTGACTTATGACAATTATTAACCTTTGTCAAGTTACTACCTTGGTTCAATATATTAATTATCAGCTAGACATTTGTGTTATCTGTCTTTTCATATTTCCACTTCCATGCATAAATCTATTCAATATCATCCACTGGTCTTCAGATAAGACCTCAACTTTTCTGTGTCTACCAATCCTTTCATTATTGCTTGGGTACTGCTAGAATTTCAATTTTAAAAGTTTATTCATCCTTAGTTTTTGGTATTAGTACCACACATGGGTCACACACCTGTCTCAGAAGCCATATCTAAAATCTTTCTTCTGACACACATCTTTCCATGGTATAACCCACCATTGCCTGTAAATAGGTGATTATTCTGTTTTGGACACATTCAATAAAACATGCCCTTCTCAAGAGTTTTCCCCAACTCTCAATCAGTGTCAGACTTTTTGTTATACACTCTCACAGAACAACATATTTTATTTCATCATATTTACCTTAGTAATTATACACTTGGTTGTCTACTTATTAATTCAAGTGCTAACCACTAAGAACTTAGGGAATTACTTTTCACTATATTCCTACCTTTCACTTAGTGACTGGGTACACAGACTGAAAATTATTTGGGAAAGCACCATGATACCCAAATTGAGATGTAATAGGAATCTAGAGAAAATTAAAACTAGCACTAATAGAATAATAGCTCTCATTTATGAGAATTTTCTATACCCACTTACACTACTAAGCAGGTGTAAAGATCATTGACCCAGGGTTGAAATATGTTGCAATGGAAACAATCGCAAGTGATCTGGGAGTCAGCCCATGGAGGCAGGATTTATAGACCTACATTGGAGATGAATTAAAACCCAGTTTTTGAGGATTGGGGATGTGGTTCATTGGTAGGGAACTTGTCTAGTAAGTGTGAGGTCCTGGGTTCAATTCTCGGAACTGCCAAAAAATGGAAAAAGATATAGAAAAGAAAATCTGATTTTTATACTAAGCAGACTTTAGAAACACTGATTAAGGCCCATATATATTGAAATAGTCCCACTTGATGTTGAAGAGAAGGAAGGGAATGTTGGAAGCAGGTGTATTTCCAAGAAATTTCCAAGTGATATTCCAGCTCAGAGATGTGACTCTCCACTGATTCATGGTGGACTAACCAAACCCTGAATGGGGATATTGACTTATTTTACAAATAGATACATTAGATGTTTTATTTGTATTTTTTAAGGAAAGAGGGTCAGTGAGGGAGAGAATGAAAGAGAGAGAGAGAATCAATTTTTATTTAGATTTTCACGTGGCTTTCATTGCTCCGAGTCTTCATTGTGTACATGGTACTGGAGTTTAAACCCACATACTTGGGCATGCCAGGCAAGCACTGCAATTGCTGAGACACCACCCCATCCCACATTAGATGATTTAAACACCACCTATTTACTATCAAAATTGTTTCAGGAAATGACTTAGGAGAGGAATATCCAGAAGAAGAATCACTTCCTATTGTGAAACGATAAGAGTAGCATTTGATGAAGAGGAGAGATGATCGCTTTCAGATATGCTTTAAGAGGGCACCAGGAAATATGTGTACCATTATACTTCTCTCAGCAGCTTCCATTACTCACTTTTTCAATTTAATTATGGGTGTATAGAACATAAAATAGATCATTCAAGAAGTCTACATAACCTATGTAATTGGAGGCCAGGTATGATACATAAGGACAGGATAACACTAAAATTCCTGACTCCAAGACTATAATGTTTTCCCTTCATGTCAGCGTAAACTGCAAGAGAAAAGGAGACACAATCTTAATTTCTATATGTCTGTCTTTGTGGATCTTGATCAAGCTCGTACTCTTTCTTTTGGAATATTGGTGTTATAAGTAGATATAAATATCAAAGCAGATAACAACATAGATGTAAAATGTCAGTGTAATATTGGCTTATTTGCATTCTCCTGTTTTTCTTCGTTATAACTTGAAAATATTAAATTTGCCATTTGATTGAAATATATAAAATGATTCTATAATGTTGATCTTTTAGAAATAATCTTCATGTTTTAGGCATAGCCAGATGAGTTAAGCACACAGAACTGAATTAGTGAAAACAAATGTCACAATTAAAGAATTCCATATGTGAAGATGAACCACATATGCGGCAAGTAATAAAGGAATAAGTACTCAGACATTATGTGGTAAAGTAACTTTTATGTCTTTGGTGTTGGGAATGGCAACCTGATATAATTAAAAAAATCATTTTTTAAAAGTCTTTTAAGGTGCATTCCTAATCCATTCTTCATTTGCTGTGTGACAGGTAAGATATGATAAATGGAATGATAGGGTAAAAGTAACAATGGAATAAATGTTAGTTCCTGAATTGGATTTTAAAATCATATGTGCACTTGGTTGAAGGAGACATATAATGGCACTATTAGCGATAACATGTTGTTGTAGATCAGAATAAAAAGAACAGCAAATATTAGACTTATTAAAGTAATATTCCCAGAATATTGGAAATGAGAGTCCACTTTTCTTTATGATAACCAAACAGATGTCATCTGGTAAAAAAAGAGACTCTTTCTGAGGATTATTTCCTAAGATACAAACAATTTACAGAATTTTCAAATAAAAATGATAACAATTGTAAATGGAACAGAAATCAGAATCACAAATATCTTCATTCTGGAGATATGAAGGATATACACCTGAGGAATTTTTAAACCCAGGTAAGCATCCAAACTAATTTGATGTTAGACACATTATTTCATTTTAGAAATACAATTAATCAGCAGAAGCTACATGCCAGGTTTTGGCCAAGAAAAAATGGCATTCTCATTGCCATTTACCCAAGAATAGAAGATAATTCTCCACAGGATTTCAAAATGCTGAATCTCAGCTGAGACTGAATTATTAATTGAAAGACCTTAAAAACATAAATGAAGTTTTAGTGAGAATTTTGAACAAATGGATGAAAAAACAATATACAGTCATTTCCTCCTATCAAAATGGAACTTACAGGATCCTGAATAGAATCCAGTGGCATGCTGTGAACACCAGTCATTTCACAATCAAGTGAGAAAACAGACGTGCTTACGAGTCCGCACTAGCAAGATTTCAAATCTGTAATCCAACAATCGAATGTCCATTTATAAAATAATAACATCCCAACATGTAGTTGCCTGTAGTCCAAATTCTCATTCGTGTGAAAAGACCTATGATACCATTAGAGAAATTCATCAGGGGAGAAGTGGAAACTGGGAACTGAAAAATTAAGTAAAGAGAATAGACTTAAGTTCAATATATTTACAATACAGTTTGAGTGAGAGACGAAATGAACCTTCTGTTTTCGTTTTCCCTCTTATCCCAGTTTGGAGCAACAGGGCAGAGGTACATGTGAATAATGGCAACAGCTGGCTTTGAAAGTTACCCAGAAGTGACAGGAAAAAGGATAGAATTCATGACTGCTCTGAAAACGAAGAACTGTCTCTTCAACTACACTAATATAATACTACACTAATAACTCGCAGGCCATTGCCCTTTTCTCTGGATTCATTTCGAAACCTGGCTATTGCTAGAAAGGAAAAGGGAAAAGAAAGATGTGGCAGAAGGATCTCATGAAACTGAAAGGAGACCAATAAAGGAAAGGGACGGGAATGGGAGCCAGGGGGAGGAAGCGAAGGAAAATGGAAAATCTGGGAAATGAAACTCACCAAAATATATTGTTATATCATGTACACGCACAAATAAACAACAATGAATGTCCACCACTATACATAATTATAATACACCAATAAAACATGCAAATAAAAGACCTTGTTAGTAAGACCCAGTGCTGTGAAACAAAGAATGAGGAAGGAATCAGCCATCTAGGGACAGGACAGACTGGAAACAAACCAAACCAAGGGGGCCGGAGCGGTGGCTCAGAGGTTATGGCACTTGCCTGGCATGTGTGAGAATGTGGGTTTGAACCCCAGCACCATGTACACAACGAAGAGTTGGAGCAATGAAAGCCACATGAAAAACTAAATAAATGATTCTCTCTTTCTCTCTCTCACTGTCCTTCTCTCCTTAAAAAGGAAAAAAAGAAAGGAGTAAAAATGTCATATAATTTGTACATTGCTTGAAATAAAACATAGCAAATGTACATATACATTTCAATGAAACAGTAGGGTTCAGAATCAGAAATGTTTACATTGATTAAGTGACTTTAAATGGAAATTAATGATTATTGACACAAAAGCAGCTATAGTTTAATTCCGTGACCAGGTGTCTTACTTTCCTTGAACATTAGTACTATGTATAATGCTTTTCACAGGTAGCCTTGTATTCCTGCAAATAAGAAATTCCTATGTGATTTTAAACATCTGACCCAAAATTGCAAGATATAAATGGATACATTTTCCTATCTGTAAGTTTTTCCATGTATTTCTCAGTCTATCATTGTATGTAAGAGATTGACATATTTATTACATTGAATTCTTCAGTTATATGTTGTTAACATTTATAGATTTTAGGAAAACCTACAAGGCACAGTTTTTCAGCATTTTCAGACCATCACATTCTTCTTCAATACAGAAACAAACATTTCAGCAAGCAAAATAAAGACATATTATTAAATGTTTCAAGGAAACATAGTCCCTGAACATTAATAAATACCAATTTTGACTTTGCTTGAAACCCATGTCTTGTACTCTGGTTGCCGTGAGGTCTACATACACTATAATTTACAGTAGCAGTGCTACAGTTGGAAAGAATCAATATTTGGAACTTTTTTCTGTACATTAAGAATGTTTTGTGGGATATTGGCTAAAATCAAAATTGTTGCTGTTCAATGAAACAGACTAGCGCAATGTGGGAGAATGTGTCCATAGATCTGGGCTAACAACCTGATTCACCAGTATTTGCTATTTTTTCTAGCAAGATGGACAAAGTTATCTTCTCCCCACCAAATTCCATCTACAATAGAAATGCAGATAATATCTAGGACACTAATGTGTTGTAAGAACTTAGGCACAAATATGACTCTTGACAGGAAATTGCCCTTAGTGAATATTTGTACTGTGCTAAGGAAATTAACTAAAGGGTTCTCATTTATTTAGCTTGCTTTGATTGTAATCCGATGAGCTGTATAAACAGCTCCTGACTCCTGTGAATGGCTGCCACTTAACTGGGTGTTGTTACCAGCATTTGTTGCTTATATTTATATGTGGATGTATGACAGCATTCATAACAACACAAAAAGCAGAAGTAAATCAACGCTGGTGTGATGCGATCATGTCAAGAAAAGCCAGAAAGACTTCTTTTTCTAGTAAATTTAAAGTTGTAGGTTTAATATCCAGGTCTTTGATCCATTTTGATTTAATTTTTGTGCAGGGTGACAGATAAGGATCCAGCTTCAGTTGTCTACATATGGCTGTCCAGTTTGTCCAACACCATTTGTTTAACAGGCTATCTTTCTTCCACACTGTATTTTTGCCCCCTTTATCAAATATCAAAGAGTTAAAGATATGGGGGTTTGTCTCGGGATCTTCTATTCGGTTCCACTGGTCTTCGGTTCTGTTTTGATACCAATACCATGCTGTTTTTGCTACTACAGCTCTGTAATATAATTTCAGGTCAGGTATTGAGATACCCCCTATTT
>PVKS010009208.1:0-64826 GCA_004027875.1 Aplodontia rufa
TAGGGTCGATTCCAATTGCTCCTTTCCCTCCATCATCTCTTATGATCCTATCCTTCCTTGAAGATATTTCCCCTACAATGTTCCCTACAGTGATTCCCACAGAAAATTCATAAACCTGTTAATGGCAATACAACAGTGGGCATCTCTTGCTAAAGTCACCACCATTGATGGGTCCTTGGTCCTCAAACTTGTGTCTCATTTTTCCTTTCACACTGTATCTTCAGTTGGTCTTCACAATGACACAAGTTTCAAACAAGTTCATTAGAAATAATGAGAAAGAGAAAAGGTGCGATCATTGCCTTCGTGCAGAATCTTGCTCTCAGGAAGAAGAAACGGCGCAGATGCATGAGCAACTCAAGGAAAAAGCCCTTAGAGGGGAGGTTGTGTGCCCAGCTACTCTGCCATGTGAACAGGGTGGCAATTCAGGACAAGTCTGTGACCACCCTATTACAATCCACATTTCCCCTTGCTGAGTTTTTGGGCCCAGGATGGGAGAAGAAACTTTTACACCAATCCCAAAACCTGAGCAACCACCAGCGATTTTGTCCCTGGTCTTCAGATTTCCAGCTACTTGAAGAACTGAATCTGATTAAGTAATCCATTAATATTGGCTGAATAAAAACTGAATGAACAAAATCCGTTTGGGAGGAGATTACATTCCCAAAGCTGTGGGTCTGAGTTTCACTGGGGCTGTCTTCTTGGACGTCCTAGCGGTGGCCCACAACTAGGTCAGCAGGGCAAAGCGAGCTCCTTCTCAAGCGAGCTCACAGATGTCAGATGAAACTGCACCTTCAAATGAATCACTTCTCAGTCAGCATCATCACAGGACTCAGTCGGTGTGAACCCTCTTGTGTTTAATAAGAGCCGAACTCCGGCTGAAGCTCTTCTCACACTCCGTACATTCGTAGGGCTTCTCTCCCGTGTGGACTCTTTGATGTGTGATGAGGTTGGAGCTCTGGGTAAAACCCTTGCCGCACTGCACACACTCGTAGGGCTTCTCTCCCGTGTGGGTTCTCTGGTGCTTGATGAGATCTGACCTTTCACCAAAGCTGCGCCAGCACTCGTTGCACTCGTAGGGCTTCTCCCCGGTGTGAATCTTCTGGTGTGTGATGAGATGGGAGCTCCTGCTGAAGCTTTTCCCACAAGCGTTGCACTCGTAGGGCTTCTCCCCGGTGTGGGTCCGCTGGTGCTGCACCAGGTGCGAGATGCGGCTGAAGTTCTCGCCGCACTCGTTGCAGTGGTAGGGCTTCTCCCCGGTGTGCGCCCTGCGGTGCCGCACCAGGTCGGAGTTCTGGCTGAAGTTCTTCCCACACTCGTCGCACTTGTAGGGCCTCTCGCCGGTGTGGACGCGGTAGTGCTTGATGAGATCCGACCTCTCGCTGAAGCCGCGGCCGCACTCGTTGCACTCGTAGGGCTTCTCGCCCGTGTGCGTCCGCTGGTGCTGGGCGAGGTGGGAGCTGCGGCTGAAGCTCTTCCCGCACTCCTCGCACTCGTAGGGCTTCTCCCCGCTGTGGGTCCTCTGGTGCTGGATGAGGTGGGACAGCCGGCAGAAGCTCTTCCCGCACTCGTTGCACTTGTGCGGCTTCTCGCCAGTGTGGATGGTCTGGTGCTGGATGAGGTGCGAGCTCCTTCCAAAACTCTTCCCGCACTCGCTGCAGTCGTACGGCCTCTCCCCGGTGTGCGTCCGCTGATGCTGAATGAGGTGCGAGCTGCGACTGAAGCCCTTTCCGCATTCGTAGCATTTATAGGGTCTGTCGCCCGTGTGGGTTTTCTGGTGGCGGTTAAGGTCCGAGATCTGGCTGAAGGCCTTTCCGCAGTGGGAGCATATGTGATAGCGGATGCCCGCGTGGCCCTCTTTGTGGACCAGCAGGTCAGTGACTTGCTGGAGAGGATAGCTTACCCACTCCTCTGCTGTCAGCTCTCCCCACTGTCTTTCCGACCCGTCCCCGCTGCCAAAGGCCTCTTCACCTGCGGGATTTTCCTCAGCATTTCCAACAGGTCGTTCCGACGGGGTCCCAAATTCTACATCTTCCCTACTCTCTTGCTTTGGATTCACTTCATTCTCACTCCTGATCTCAAAATCTGTAATAGAAGATAAATAACCACCGTTGAATGCCAGCTACCACTAAGTTCTTTAGGTGAATTACTTCATTCGTGATCACAGCCATTCTGAGGGGCAGGCATTTGACGATCTTTATAAGAGGACCAAGACCCTGACAAATCAAGTGACTTGCCCAAAGTCACACCAGTAAGTGGTAGAGCCAGGATTCCAATTCAGGTATGTCTGACAAAAGGTTCATGCTCCAGCTAGGGGTGGCACACACCTATAAGCCTGGCTATTCTGGACACTGAGGCAGGACGATCACAAGTTTGAGGCCAGCTTGAGCAATTTAGCCAGACCCTGTCTCAAAATAAAATGAAAAGGGCTGGGGGTGTAGCTCAGAGGTAAAGCACAGTGCCTAGCTTAGGAGAAGGCCCAAGTTCAATCCTGGTACTGCAAAAAGAAAATCAGGAAGTTCACGTTTTATACTACTACACTTAATTCTTCTTTATGAAAACGACATGTTTCTGGTGTTTTGGAAGATAAAACAACCATCAACAGAAAAGAAACGCCTTGCTAGGCACAGCAGTGCACACCTGTAATCCCAGCGGCTCAGTAGGCTGAGGCAAGAGGATCATAAGTTCAAAGCCAGCCTGGGCTACTTAGCAAGGCCCTAAGCAGTTTAGCGAGAACCTGTCTTACAAAAAAAGAAAGAAAGAAAATATAAAAGATACTAAATTAGAATCTCTAAAAGCCACGAGCCTGGATATTTTATTAATTTGTCAAGCTTTCATCATTATGATTATCTGATGTTTACTAAAAAGAACTTAGTCGGTTGTTATGAAGAAAAATGAATTTTTACCTATCTATGTTACATCTTGGTTGACAGAAAAAGTGACTGCCAAATATCACTTGCTACTTTCCAAGGGCTTTTTTTTTTTTTAAATGAAAATAGATGTGGGAACTTTAGAAAAGGCAAAAAAAGATATTTGACTGAGAATGTTCTCATTTTTGTGTGTGGTGCTGGGAACTGAACTCAGGGTCTCAATGATAAATTAGTTTGGTAAATGGTGCATATAATATTCTCTCATTAGAAATACACAATGTCTGATAACACATTACAGATTCTGAGGCATCTTGAGATAAAGAAATCTTGTAAACATTATTTAATGTTTTTGTCTGTTTTTTTGTTTGTTTGGGGTTTTTTGGTGCTTCTGTTCTTCCAATAAGCACTCCTGGGGCTAGACTACAAAATGTAAATTTAATCTTGTGTAAGATTCTCATTTCTTGTTTTTGTGAGATTGAGTGAAATATTTGGGTTACAGACGGTAATAGATATGAGAAGATAACATTATTTATGATTGCTTTCTACAGAAAGGATCAAAATAACTTAGGACTTCAGAGAAAGCCCAAGTTAAAAAGGAAGCCCTCAAGTTGTCTTTTGTGCTGAGAAGTGCTACAGGACTAAGGATTTTTAAAAGTGGATTCATTCTAATGAATGGCAGATGACCAAGTAACCATACACACTTGCTAACTCCGTCAAGTCTAGCAGGAGACAAAGTGAGGCAAAAGACTGTTCAGCTTGAGATAAATTATTTATTCCACTTATACCCAGACCAAAATACAGCTAAGAGGGAGGACAGATTTGTAGACCAAGTGAGGGCTGGGGATATAGCTCAGTGGTAGAAGCACTTTCCTAGCATGTGAGATGCCCTGAGTTCCATCTCTAGCACTGCAAAAAAAAAGTAAAAAGAAAAAGAAAAGACAGACATAACAAAACTGCACCCTCTAATGGAACTATGATCCCACTAGTTCAGGATTCTTCTGGAACAACATCCGACATATTCACTCTGAACATCTCTAGCGAAGAACTTACTCAAAGAACCTGAGGCAAGGCTGGGGCTCTGAAGCCAAAACAAACACAAAAGGTTGCTTCTGCCCTCCCAGGAGGGCAGAAGGTTAGAACTCCTCATCTTCCGGTGCCCCACAGTAAAAGCACCATTTCCAGGGGCATTTATATCCTGGCAAGCACCATTATGCCAGACTTGTTTGGTCAGTGATCTGTACAAACAGGCTGGCAAACGGCAAATGACTCAGGGCACAAGAAATCTCAATGTTTTTAAAATGTGCAGAAACATTTTTTTTCTTTTACACAATATGACCTGGATGTTTCCACATTCAAAGATTTTCCTGAGCACTCAAGTCAAGTCAACATCCAATTAAGTGATTTAAAAATCAAACAACTAGGCTCTGTTGGAAAAGCTAAGCCATTCTGACACAGTTTCAAAAACGTGGGGGTGAAGAAAGGTAAAATCCTTACTTACCTAATGAGACAACATTTCCATAATTCTCCTGCATAACATCCCTGTAAAGGTCCCTTTGTGTAGGATCCAGAGGTCTCCATTCTTCCCGGGTGAGGTACATGGCCATATCTTCAAATGTCACAGGTGCCTGAAATCACACAGTGCTTTCTCACTATTTGGTATTAAGGAGGTAAGTACCGGCTTTTCTTCTTGAAACCAGAGACATGGTTAGAAATGTTGAAGAGGCAAAAGGCATTAAGTTTGATCTGTAAAGTCCAAAGAAGAAATAAACAAGCAAAAAAAGACATATGGTTAAAAAAAAAAAAAAAAGGACCGCTCTGGTCCCTTAGCTGGGTATCTCCGCCCTCCTTGGGAGGGGACCTTATCTTTTAGCCTTGCCTTTTTGAGAACACAGTTAACACACCACTCCATACCTTTACCTACAGTGTTCCTCTTTTCTTGGAATATCTTTCTTAGGCTAGTAAAATCCTGCCACTCTTCGATGCCCCCCATCCCTCTGCTCCGCTCCGCTCCGCTCCTCCCTCAGATGCTCCACATAGAATTAATCACTCGCACTTCTCCGTTTCCACACCACAGCACTTTGCTGCTACGGCAAATACAGCACTTATCACGTTGTATCACGGTTAACCAGATGCGTCTTTCTCCCAACAGACGGTGAGCAGGCGAGTAGCTACCGTCCTGTCCATCTTTAATCTTCCCAGTATTTAAAGGAATACAGCAGGTGTTCAATATATGCTTGCTTTTTGGGTGTATTAGCCTCGTAGTAGGCCCCTGGAGGCAGAATACCAAAGCGAACCAATTACTAATCCCAGAGAACTCCCCACGGGGGTCTGCAGGGCGGAGAAATGCCGGACTAGGTGGGTGAGCAGACGCAAGGTCCGAGAAACCACCCCCGGCTTACCTGGGACCCTGCCATGAGCAGGGTGGCTGCCATCTCGGGCACAAGGGTTCGCCTCCCGGGAGAGAGAGCAGGAAAAGCAGCTAGCAGACAGCGCTGAGGGAGGCGAAAAGCAGGGCGTGAGGCACGGCAGACAGGCCCTGCCCACTCCCCGGGGCTGGAGTTAGTTCTGGCCGCCAGGCGGGAGGGAAGGGCCCTTCAGCAGGGCCGGTCCCTCTCCTCCCCGACCCAGGGGCATGACCCGCCCTCTGAGTCTCCGCTACCCCCGGGGGGAAGCGCCGCTAGAATCCACTGGGACTGCCCCTGGGTGGTCCCTCCCAGGCAGGGGGTCAAGCCGATGCTGTCTCTGGGAGGAGGCTACTCAGCCCAGCCCACAGAACGCCTCTGCTCTTCCATCTCGAGGCTGGGTCCTTTCCGGCAGCCGCCTCAGCCAATCAGCGAACACACTTGCAAAACGCTCTACCAATCAGAGGCCGAGCACTCGGCCCGCCTCCTGCAGCGTGGCCCGCACCTCTATCACGCCTGCGCCGGCCTGGTGGCCTGCCGGGAGTTGCAGTTCCACTCCCGCGTACAAAGGCCAGTCCGAGGCCAAGAGCCGTAGAGGGAAAAGAACAAAAGGGCAAAGAAGGAAGCGCGTCCTCCTAGCCAGGGTGGAGTAGCTCCCGCTTTCTTCTTTTGGAGACCACGGCCCGATTAAGCCAAGGAGGTTGCCCTGCTTTTCCTTCACGTCCCTAGAAACTTCTCTTGAGTCAGATCTATCATCCGCGATGTCGGACTGAACGTAGGTGCTGGCCTGTGCTCAGTTCCGTTGGGATTATCCCTCACTTGACAGCACAGGCCAGAGTGGAAACCAGTAGCCGCCCACTCCCTCAGGGAGGCCGTGCTGGAACTTTGGGCCCCGCCCACGCACTACATTTCCCGGCTGCGGCGATCGCACGTATGCAGACTACAACTCCCAGCAGGACCTGCGGCGCTCGCACTGTGCGCGCAGGCAGACTACAACTCCCAGTCGGCCGTGTGCCGCCCTTCCTGCGCGCGCGAGTGCGGTCCACGGCAGAGCCCAGGGTGTGCGGGCTTCGACGCTGTTAACCCTGTAGGGACATCAAGCCGCGTCCTTCTAAAGAGGGCGCCCATGGAGAGGCGAAAAGTGAAAAGCCTGAAGGAAACCAGAAGCGGGGGTGAGGGCAGGGCGTGTTAGGAGGAGACAGCCAGGCCCCGGGGCGAGGGCGGAGGTCCGTAGCATCCCGGAGGTGTCTGCTGGAAGGGATTCTGGAGGCCTCGTGCACCAGAGGGACCCTGGGCCGCTGAGGGCCTGAGCCCGGCGGGTCCTCAGGAAGGTAGGAAACCGAAAACCCGAATTGAGCACGAACAGACTTACCTCCTGCCCTGCCAAAGATCCACTAGATCGCCGACTCCAAGATCCGAGAGGCCTCAAACAGATCCCAAAACCGCAGAGTTTTCCCAGCCCTTGGATGTGGGGAAAGACACGAGATGGCTGGCAGATCTGGAGATCTCAGACCCACAGGTAGATCTCGAACCGCAGGTTTGCAGGCAAAGCCCAGAAATTGTTGAGTGAACCCAAAGACCTCAGGGAATCCTCAGACTCCCAGGCCACAGCAACTGGCCAAGAAACACCACCGGCAGCTAGGCTGCATTCAGCTGGAGTTCCTCCGAACGGAAAGACTTGCAGCCTGCCCTTTCCCTAGCCAGGATGAGGGAATTGGACAATGGAAGTGGAGCACTACGCAGAGCGGGCATTCTGCTGGGGAAGAGCTCCGAGCTCGCAGTAGCCTTGGAGAGGGAAGTGATGGAAAAAGAATATAGCAGCTTATTAGGGACTCCCACCCTCTTCAAGTTATAAATATCCCCAGAACCTTGGCGACGTGCCCGGAAGCCTGTTGTCTCTAACAGTACAGGAGACTTTTCTGCCTGGGCTGGGAAAGGGGCTTTTCTTTTGTTTTGCAGATACATCCACCCACTGAGGAACTTGAATTTTTTTTTTTCTTTTTCAAACATGACCCCAGGCCATGCTTTTAATACTGAGTGTCCTGTTCCCGGTGCCCAGTTACTTATGGTTAAATTACTCAAGTGTCTAAAAAAGAACTATTAAGGCCCTACTCAGGCATAATGCAGCATCCCTCACTCCTATTTCTCTTCCCACCCGCAACTGGGGGGCTAGGAATTGTTCAAATGCAGCAGAATCGTACTATCCTGCTCCAGCTAGAATTTTAGATTTGGACACCAAAGAAGTTGGAGTCCTGGAGGATTCCCAAAAGGCAAGATTCCTCGTAGAAAGAGTGTGGGTATCAAGGTCAGACGGATCCAGGTTGGAGTCTAGGGGCACATCAGAAAGTCATTTACTCTCTCCCAGCCTGTGTCCTTTTCTGTAAAACGGGAATAGTCATGGCTGGGGATGTTGTGAGGACTGAGATGGCTTAGCTCTGATGGTTAATCCTGTCTTCCGTGGCAGGGGTGTATTCAGTGGCTTTGGAAATCTGGGAAATTAAGTGGCTCAATGGCTGTGAGGATGTGGCCTTCCCCTCACGTTGTGTTCCTGCTAGAAATTCAGAAGTTGAGCCAAAGGTGGGTTCAAGCAGATGCTAGAGAGCCTACTAGAGCAGAAGTACCTGAGGCTGCCAGCTTGCTGGGGCCTCACACTCTTAAGTCAGGGGTTGATAACCAGCCTCCAGGGGAAATGAAGAGGGCGAGAGGTGCAGGTTTCTAACTGGGCCTATCTCTGGCAGATTGCTTTGTAAACTTTTTAGGCCTCCCCTAGGGCACCCCTTTGCTCCAGTGCTCTAAGCCCTTCTTTGTCCTCACGCTGTTCCTTTTATTCCTCAGGACTGCCTGGAGGCAGGATGACTCTCAGCCCTGCTTGGCTGCTTGCCTCCTTCTGAGTGAGAGCTTTTTTTCTGTCTTCACCTGGGACCCTCCAGAGGGTGGAGAAGAGAGGCTGCATCTGGAGCCCCTAGGGATCATGGGGAGAAGGGGGAGGAGGAAGGACAGGGCCGAGGGCTTCCTGTTGCAGCCTTCAGCTGGTCTCGTAGGAATGGGGTCACTGGAGGAGGAGGAGGCTTCCTGCCCCATTGTTCAGGACTTGTGTTTGTCCGGAATACTTACATATGTGGGTTCCCAACAACCACAAGCTGTGCTTGTTCCCATCCTTCAGCAGAGGATGAGCACCTACAGTGTGCAGAGGCAGAATACAGTTTATCACTGGGGAAAAGGGCCAGGAGAGCCATCTGGCCAGAATCTCCAATTCAGGCTTTTGACATTATCTCCAAGTGAGGTTTTATATTACATTGGATTTGCTTTGATCAAAGACCCTACTTGTATATGTCCTTAAACTTATATGTGTCTGTGGCATACCGTGAATTATTACATTTTAATAAATCTTTGATAGTTATCTTGTGAACAGCACAATTGTGTGATAATTTTTTAGAATCTGAAGTATTGTTAAAAATTTAAAAACGTGCCTTGATGGGGCTGGAACGGTGGCTCAGTGGTTACGGTGACTGCCTTGCATGCATGAGTACATGAGTTCAAACCCCAGCACCACGTACACAGCAAAGTCTCAGAGCAGCAAAGGCCACGTGAAAAACTAAAGTTGTTCCTTGCTTTCTCTCTCTCACTGTCCCTCTCTCTTTAAGAAAAAAAAATGCCTTGATGTTTGTAATCCTATTTTGTCATTTCTGTTCTCAAATAGTGAACAAAGAAGATAGAAATGAACTGGGCTTCTCTTGATTCCACAGGGAGTCGGGGTCATGGAGGCACACCAGCCTGCAAACAGTCCCTGCAGCCCAAGTGCTTAGCTTATCATGAGGGATGAGCTAGACTGTACCCAGACAGGGGCAGACTGCTGGCTTGGGGGAAGGGAGGAAGCTTCCCAGAGGAGGTGACATCTGAGCTGGCTTTGCTAAGATGGTAGAAGTTTCTGGGAGGTGGAGAGGGTGGGAGGGCAAGCATTCCAGTCTTCAAGAACAGCATGTGCAAAGGCAAGGGGGTGGAAAAGGACAGAGAGCGTCCTGGAATGGCCAGGATTGGTTATGGCTAGAGAAGAGTGTGCAGGCTCAGTGGCAGGGGAGGAAGCAGAGCAGGCACTGTGTCTTATGTCCCCTTGCCAGCCTGCCTATCTCTGCCCTCAGCTGTGGATCAGCAAAGCTGGTGATGAGACACAGATGCGGGGCAGCCTGGGGACTGGCCTGGGGTGAGAAGAGCAGACAGTCTGGGAGAAGTACGGATTGCAGAGGACTGGAGACTTGCTAACATCAGACATTTCTGTTGGTTTTCCCCATGAGAATATTTTGAAAAAGTGTATACAGTTGCCAGCCTGGCGTGGTGGCATATGCCTGTAATCCCAGCAACTCAGAATGCTGAGGCAGGAGGATCATAGATTCAGGGCCAATCTCAGCAACTTAACAAGACCTGAGCAGGGGCTAGAACGGTGGCTCAGTAGTTATAGCGCTTGCGTGGCATGCGCAAGGACACAGGTTCAAACCCCAGCACCACATACACAACAGCCTCAGAGCAATGAAAGCTACATGAAAAACAATAAAATTGATTCTTTCTAAATACGTAAATATTAATAAATATTTATTTTTTAAAAAAAGACCTTAGCAACTTAGTAAGACCGTGTGTCAAAAAAAAAAAAAAAAAAAAAAAAGGCCTGCTGGGGTGTAGTACACTCATAAAGTGCCCCTGGGTTCAATTCCAGTACCAAGAATAAATACATAGTAGACAATTGCACCAAAAATGTAAAATCAACTTATTTAGCATTGTCTTAGCCTATTAAAAACATCAATGGGCCCCTATGGCTGAGTCCTCTTCTGTACTAGACACTGAGTCAGGAAGTTGGACGCCACCCCTCACTGTGACTGCAGAGGTTTTGTGAGGATGGCACAGAGGGGGGCCTTGGCACACGTGCCTGTTGTTACTGGGGAGGCAAATCATGTGACAGATGCTTGCTGAATTGAAGCCATATCTCACATTGGCTCAGAGCATGACCGGGGGGCCTGGGTTCAAATCCAAGCTCTGTCTCCTTAGAACAAAAACTCTCCGAACCTTATGTATAACAAGACAGATTTGTAGAGACAAAGTACAATAGCGGTTGTTAGAGGTCGGAGAGGGGGAAATGAGCTGCTTGATGGTTTGGTTTGCAAAATGAAGAGAATTTGGGGAGATGGCTTGCACAGCAGTGTGAATGTAGTTTACTGAACTGTGTGCTTAAAAATGGTTAAAATGCTTGGTTGCTTGGTTGGTTTAGAGGTGGGGTCTTGCTATGTTGCCCCTGCTGGTTTGGGACTCTTGGGCTTAGGTGATCCTCCCACCTCAGCCTCCTGAGTAGCTGGGACATTCAATTAAAAAAAAAAAAGTATAATAATAGTGATTTGGTTCATGGGGCCAGAGGTGAGGTGAGATAATCGATGTGACATGCTCCCTCAATGCCTAGTAGTAATAACAGCTAATGTTTACTGATCAGTGGTTGTGTGGGGCAAGATTCTTAGTGCCCTCCTTGCATTAACTTAGTTCTCAAAGCAAGCCTTTGAGCTATCAGTGATTATTATCTGTTTTATAGATGAAAACTGGAAGTCTGGAGAAGTTGCATATTGTGCCCAAGACACCCAGCTAGTAGATACTAGTGGCGCTGTCAGATGAAGTATTAAGGGAACCAGCATCATCACAGCAGAATGCGATGAGACCATGAGCTAGGGTCACGGTAGATGTGGGTGCAAGTCCTGGGGCACCGTCTCATGTTGCCAGAGGATCAGAGGCTTCATACCAGATGTGCATCTGAGGTGAGTCTTGAGGAGTGGGTGAGATTTGGACCAGATGGCAGTAGGTGGCAAGAAGGTCCATTGGCTATTCAAGATTAGAGCACTAGGGTCAGTAGAGGTAGAAGAAAAGCCACCAAAGACTGTTAGAGGGTGAGGTCCCCTGAGAGAATCAAAGAAATAAAAGTTTCCAGGCCCTTCAAAAGACAATACCAGGGGCTGGAGCAGTGGCTCCGCCGTTATGACACTTGCCTGGCATGCCCAGGGATGTGGGTTCAAACCCCAGCACCACATACACAAAGAAGTGTCCGAGCAATGAAAGCCACATGAAAAACTCAATAAAATTGATTCTCTTTCTTTCTCTCACTGTCCCTCTCTTTAAAAAAAAAAAAAATCGTGGAGCCCCTGGGTTTCTAAGTAGCATGCCTCTGCATTTCTGGGGACCACGGTCGTCCTCAGATATGGCATGTGTCACATCCCATCTAGTGTAAAGTGTGCTCTGGTGTCTTTCCCTGTCTCTGGAAGGTTGAGGCTGACCATAGTGTCCAGCTCTGACAGAGCCCAGTGACAGGAAGCAGAAGTCCTGGGTCTCGGTCTTCTTCCGCCTTCAGGGGCTATGGGTGTTGGACCTGCAACCCTCCAACTCTAACTGCCGGAAAGCTGAAGATGGCAGCAGGTTCCTGCAGTCTCTTTGTGGGCTTCATCTTCAGGAGAACCCCATGACAGCCAGAAGACAACATGGCCAGGCCCAGAGGGGACACCAGGGCAACCAGGAGCTGGGGCTATCGTTAGTTACCCCAAGGGGACCCAGGACGAACAGAAACCCAGCAACCTCCGCACAGTCCCCTACGAGGTAGCAGCAATACTGCTTCCGTTTTTTACAGGTAAGGATGTAGCTCAGAGAGGTTAAGCAACTTGCCTAAGCTCAGGAGCCCTGCACATCATCCATTAGGTAGCAGAGGCAGCTCAGCCTGGGGCTGATGGAAGGCCAGGGACAGTGAGGGCCCAACAGACCTGCTCCCAGGGCTTTTCTAGAAGTTTCCAGCTTTGCCTAGAGTTCTTATCAGCAAGAAAGCAAGCTGGTGTCATCAAGGGAGAAGCATGACAAGGCCCCTGTGTTCTGTGGACTTCCTCTCAAGTTGGGGCCACAGATGGAGCTGTGACGGATACAGTGCTAGAACCTGGGCAGAATCCTCACCAGCAGAGCCTGTGTGAAGAGGAGCCAGTCTCCACCTAGAGAGACCTGGTCTGGAGTCCCCAAAGGTCCCCTAGAGCAGGGAATGGCAGGGAGTGTTGGAAGAGATGAGGACGGAGTGGGACAGAGAGATCCTACCTGGTGTGGAA
This sequence comes from Aplodontia rufa, assembly GCA_004027875.1. Classification (NCBI taxonomy): domain Eukaryota; kingdom Metazoa; phylum Chordata; class Mammalia; order Rodentia; family Aplodontiidae; genus Aplodontia; species Aplodontia rufa. The sequence continues at coordinate 12,379 of PVKS010009208.1, forward strand.
GTCCTGTCCCCTAAGCCAAAGGACGGAGCACCTGTGCTGCCAGCGTAGTTCTGGGGTGGGGAGGATTTGTGTAGATCTCTGGTTTTTGTTTATTTGATTTTGGTTTTTTCCTTGTAGCACTGATGTTTGAACCCAGGAGTGCCCTACCACTAAGCTATATCCCCAGCCTTTTTATTTTTTATTTTGACACAGGACCACACTAAATTACTTAAGCTGGCCTCAAGCTCCTGCCTCAGCTTCCCAAGTCGCAGGGATTATAGGCCTGCACCACTGCGCCTGGCTCCTGGGGTTTTTTTTTTGGCGGGGGGTGAAGGGGCGGTACTGGGAATTGGACCCTTGGGCACTTTACCACTGAGCTACATCACCAGCCCTTTTTACCTTTCTTAAATTTTGAGACAGGGTCTCACTTAATTGCCCAGACTGGCCTCAAACTTGAAATCCTCCAACCTCAGCCTCCCAATTTGCTGGGATGACAGGCATGCACTGCCACACCTGGTGTCCTATTTTTTCAATCTAGCAAAAGCTGAGCGATTCAGATGGGAGGGAAGGGACTGAAAGCAAAGATCTGCTGTCAAAGACAGGAGCCCTCAGCTCTGCCGCTCTGCCTCTCTACAGGAGGCTCATCAACACTCAGCATCATATCCCATTGTACCCCACCCGGGCTCTTAGCCACACTTAATCACTGATTACCAATTCATACAGGAATTCTCCCTCCCATCTGCTACCTCATTCAGAGGTCAGTGTTTTTCTTCATCTTAACTTTTATTTTTCTCCAGTTCAGGGGGCTTAGCACATCCTCTTGTCCTCTTTATTCTTCCTCCCCTGTTAGCCACAGTGCTGGTGGGTGGTCCTGTCAGCAGAACTACAAAAGGAAAAAGGCAGCAGAATGTGAGAGGTTCCTGTGTCTTCCAAAGAGACTGCAGGACAGGAAAAAGGAGGTGGGGCCTGCAGTCACACAGGCCAGGATCCAGATCCCTGCTCTGCTGTTATTAGCTGTATTGCTCATCTGTAAAATGGGATCGCAGTGCCGGCCAGTGAGATATCGAGGCCAGGTAGCAGTGGATGGCCCTCCCGGATCAGGCAGGCACACTAGCCTCTCAGTTCATGGCTGAGCACGTGCTGGGATCATTACTAATCACTCGGGGAGACCTAGGTTCCCCACGTGGCAATAACAAAACATTGTTGGAAGCCACGTAGCTGCCATCACTAATGAGTCCTCTCTCTCCAACTAATAGGCGTCAGGGAGGAGGCGCTGGCTTTGGAGCAGCAGAACACCTTTCCCGGTAGTATCAAATCTTAAGAACTATCATTTAGTGAGCACTTACTCTGTGGGGCAGCAGAAACGCGTCTAACTCATTTCATCCTCACATTTTCCCACGAGGTAGACTCTAGTATTACTTGAATTTTTTGCACAGGTAAGGAAGCAGCTTGGGGAGATTAAATGACTCACCCCAAATTCCAGATACTAGCAGACGACATAACCAAAATGACACAAATAGTGGTTTTTGTGTAGTGGTTTTTACGTATGTGCTCAAGGCTTTTTTTTGTACGGTTGTACAAGTTGTTGACTGCTTTAAAGAGCCTAAACCAAGAGGTCAGTGGAGGCTGAAAACCCACACTCTGATTTCTCTGTACCTTGGGACAAGGCTGTGTCTACTCAGAGGAAGGAACACTGCCCACCCCAACCCCTCTCTCTCTCTTTTTCCCCCCAGTACTGGGGATTGAACCCAGCAGCACTCTGCCACTGAGCTGCATCTCCAGTCCTTTCTGTTTTTTATTTTGAGACCCAGTCTGGCTAAGTCACCTGGGCAGGCCTCAGCCTCCCGGGTTGCTGGGTTTGCAGGTGTGCAGCACCATTCCCAGCAGGGTCATTTTTTCTAATTGATAGAGATGCCGTAGGAGGAATCAGGACCTCTGAAGCACGCAGTGCCTTACATATATCGCTCTCTCCAATCTTCAGAACAACACTGTGGGTGAGATATTAACCCCCCACCCCACTGCACGACAGACAGGAAACCCAGGCTGGAGAGCTCGGGGCAGTAAGCTAAGCCGTTCTGTAAGGAGGAAAGCTAGGATTCGAGCCTGACACCAAGGCCCCTGCTCTACACCACTGGACCACTGTAGGGACCCCACCCTGGGTGCTCAGCAGTAAATACACCCAACCATCTGGCTGTTACCTTAAACAGTATGGCAGTTCTAATAAGGCCCCAGTAAGGGCTATGGGGCCTTTGTCAGGAAACCAACCGATCGGGAATCTGGAGCCTTGTCCTTCAGAGCTAGGTGGGTTTTAAACGGTTCCGTAGCTCAGTTTCCTCATCTGAAAGTGAGAGCATTGCTGACTGTTTGGAAAGTCCTCACGTAAAAACTGTCCTCACGTGTGACACGTGCAGGGTTACACAGCCAGGAGGGCAGAACAGGACCTGAAGCCAGGGCTCCTGGCACCCAATCCCAGGCTTGGTCTTGGGTCCCCTGCTAAGTACCTTAGAACGCCTAGAGCACCTGCGGCCTGCCTGGTGCCTGGGGGTCACCCAGCACACATACAAGTGAGGTAAACCAGATGGACTGGGCACTGGCATGAGGCTCGTGGCCACACCGGGCTCTCTCGGAAGGCGGTGGCGGGGTGGAGCACTCTGGGAGAAGTCTCTTCTTGGCTCCCATAGCTGAACGCAAAACCTCTGCCTCTGCAGGAGCAGGGCAGCCTGGCCCCAGCCAGGCTAGAACCACCTCAGGCGGGGCAGCCTCCCCTGGCAGGGCTCAGCCTCTCTGTCGCTTGTCCCGCCAGTGGCAGGCTCAGAGGAAAAGCATCTGCGAAGGCACTTGGCACGGAGGTGCGGTCCAAGTGCACGCTGCTACTGTCTTTCCTCCCCCTGTGGCTCTCAGGAAGCAGATTCCATCTGTGCGCAAGACAGGCCCTGCCCACCCACCAGTGAAATGCAGGCTGCTGCCCCCTCCCTCGTTGGGCACCCTTCCAAAACTAACATACCCATGCACTCTCTCCCGGCTTCCCCAAACAACCTGCCCCTCTCCCAGGTTCTGCAGACCCACTCTGTGCAGGCTGGCCAGTCCCCCAGGCATGAGGCTTCCTCCGGGCTGTGGGTGCACTACTTCTTAGTTTAGGCAGGGTATGTGGGTGCTAAGGGAGGGAGACAGATACATACTGACCTTCCAGCGATTCCCGCATTCGTTGCATAAGACAAAGGTAGTCATGGGCTCATCAGCGCTGCGTGTTTGCACCTGAGAGAGAGCCAGCCATGAAGTCACTCCCCTGCTCTAGGACCTCCCATGGCTCCCACGGTCTTTAGGAGTCGGTCCAAATCGCAGAGGTTGGCACTGATGTTCCCGCCCCGCTCTGGCAATTCTCAGCATCTCCCTGACTCTGCCTGGCCTCTGCACTTGCATTTTTTGGAGATCTGTCTGAACCGATCTCTCTTCAAGAAGCAGCTCCCACAGGCAGCTCACCCTGAACACACCTCATGGGTGTGCTTGAGCGAGCTGAAGAGCTTAGAAATCACCTCATCCGTCTTCCTTTTACCAATGGAAGGAGTGAGACCAGAGAAGAAAGGGTGCTTGGAGGTCACTAGGCCTCAGCATCCCTGTGTGTATAATGAAGGAACGAGATTCACATTGCTTAAGTCCCCTTCCAGCCCATCAGTGACTTCTGTGAGTCCGGTTCTGCTCACAGTCACACAGTGGTATCCCAAGGGTGGCCCTTCTCTCTGCAGCTTGGAGAATTTTAGCCCTTTTTCCCCCTGGCCTCCTCCGTAAGCTGCTCTCCGCTCACCACCTCTGTGGCCCCAGGCTCCTCCTCTGCAGGCCCCAGGCTGCCCGGCCCGTACCTGGTTATAGGTGCAGTTCTTCTTCTTGCATTTGCTGCACTGGAAGAGGTCGGTGGTTGTGCCACCGGTCTTGGCCATCTGGTGCTCACGGATGGCCTCCTGGGTCATGGCATTCCTCAACTCCTTTAGCTCGTCACTGGCCATTTCCTGGGGAGAAATAAGTCCGCCCTTGAGGGCTGGGCAGCTCCAGGAGCTCTGCCCCCACCTGGCTGTGAAGAGGCTGAACGGAGCAGGAGGGAGCACGTTAGATTGAGTCTGAAGAGCTAGTGGCAGGCCTGGCCTCCGGGTCCCTCCGAGCTGGGGAAACTAGGGACCTGAGGAATCCCCACTCCCATTCGAACCTGGGGGCTCTGGCTGAGCCCAGGTCGGCTGGGCATGGCTGGGAGAAGAGCAGGGTTCATCGCATCAGGCATGGCGCTCACCCTGCCTGCCAAGACCTTGACCTGAATCGAACCTTGCTGCGGGAGCCGACTGAACCACTGCACATGTGACCTATATGTCCCATGCCCTTAGCCTTCCAGTCCACGCTAGACCCAGTGCCTGTTCCAGCCATGAGCACTCCCCAGCGCGTCCTGGCTCTTGGACAGGCAGCTGCACCTCACCCCAACCCCAGCGGAACCCTGAGGCTTCTGGGCTCGGGGTGAACTGAATGCTCGCCTGTGCCTGACTGCAGGTCCCCTCCCACAGCACCCATCTCCTTCCTCCTGCTGTAGCGTCTGCATTATCCAGACCCTTCCCTTCCCCAGCTGGCCCCTGGCCCCTGGATGCCCTCTGGCGGAGGGAGCGCCAGCTAAGGGTTGGTCTGGGGGAAGCAGCGCAGCTGAAGCTGGTACGGATTGAGGATTGAGGGCCTGGTGTTGCTAACCATTTCAATTGCTGCTGTCTGTCCTGGCTTCCGGAGAGAACAGAGCGGGCATAAAGGTCAAATGATTTCAGTGCACCGTACCACTTGGGCTTCCTGGTAAAACGCAAATTCCTTTGATTCTGAAATGCAAAGAGCAGACCCAGGAATGTGCATTTTTACCAGCGTCCCAAGTTGTTCACTAATGGTGCACACCATTGTTTAAGTCCTATTGTGTTAAGTTCAAGAGTTAGGGGCTAACCCATGGCATGGAGAACAATAAGTGAAAAGTAAGTCAATCCAGGGTCACAGAAATAAAAAGCTGCTGACTTTATTCCAGAGTGTAATGCATACATTCATTTGAAATTTATGAGATGCCAATTAACCGAACGCCTTTAACAACTCTCCCAGGCTTTGGCGGTGCAAGTGCCTGATTCATTGGAAGCCTCTGTCATTGACCTGGTGTAAATATACCCACCATGGTCGATTCCAAGCTGCTAAAGTGAAGTAACTGAGAGTAGAGCTGCACATGATTATTTACCTCTGGCTAAGTATGTATATTAAGTCAGCGGCTGGCTGAGCACACCTCGGCCCACGGGGGAAGCTTCGGTCCCTGCCCTCGTAACAAGAGAGGGCCTGCGCCGCCTCCCACAGCTAAGTGGCTGGAATAGTGCTGGTCGGAAAAGCTGATAACTTCAGCCAGTCTCCAGAGACAGGAGAATGGCACATTCTAGACAAGAAGAATAGCAGGCACGAAAGATCAGAAAACAACTCTAGCATGTCTGGGGAAGGGCACGTGGGGTGGGTTCAAGTTGAGGCGTGCGGGAAAGAGCTAGAGGCCAGATCCTGGAGGAGGGTGTTAAGTGCCGGCTAATGGAGAACAGAAAAATCTCCCAGCCGCCACCAATGCAATGACCTATCCCTGCCCTGTGCATTCAGAATGAGTCAGTAACTAGGGGTGTAGCTCAGGGGTCCTGGGTTCCTGCGCCTGCTCCACCAAAACAAAGACGCATGAGGAATGAGCACCCTGATGAAGAAGATAGGTTCTAAGCTCAGGCAGAGAAAAGCAGGTGACGTTGCAGGACCTTGTGCTGCCAGAGAAGAGCCCCAAATGTGAACTCAGTAAGTATTGGTTGAGCGCTTTTATTTTATTTTTTTTCAGTACTGGAGTTTTAACCCAGGGGTGCTGTACCATGAGCCACATCCCCAGCCCTTTATTATTTTAAGCAGGGTCTCACTAAGTTTCTAGGCTTTGAACTCGAGGTCCTCCTGCCTCAGCCTCCCAAGACGCTGGGGTTAAAGGCATGCGCCATCATGCCCAGCATCACTTTTCTTACTGGAACAAAAATTGTCCTGTATTTCTTTCTTTCTCTCTTTCTTTTTTGTTTTGTTTTGTTTTGTTCTGTTTCCCCCTTGGGATCAAATTCCGGGCCTCTGGCATACTAGGCAAGCTCTACCACAGAGCCATATACCTAGCCCTGTCCTGTATTTTTTATACAAATTTCCTGCCTGGGCTAAGAAGTGACCCCGGAATGAAACTCCACCTTGGTATTCACATGTTGAAATCTTAAACCCTAGGGTCATGGTATTTGGAGGTGGGGTGCTTGGGAGGCAATTAGGTCCTGAGGGCTCTGGGATTACTGTCTTTATAAAAGAGGCCCAAGAGACCCTCTTCCTGCCAGGTGAGGTCACCCCAGATAGCTATCTGTAAGGAACAGGGCCCTCAGCAGCACTGAACCAACCCTGACGGTGCCTGGATGTGGGATTTTCAGCCCCAAGCACTGTAAGTGGTAAGTCTGTCTCTCATCAGCTGCCCAGCTCTGGTGTTTTTGTTACAGCAACCTGAACTAAGACACCGAAAAGCTGATGTACAATCTACAACTCTGGGCATTCAATGCTATTTGTCAGAAAGATCGGATATTTTAAATTAAACAGAAAGATAACCCTGATGCACATGGACCAAGCTCCCACTGTACCTTAACGCCAGAGATCTTTGTTGTTTTGGGTATTTGAGGAAGGCAGTGAGCCTTCTCCTCCAACACGCACATGCGCATGCGCAACACACCCACGGCCTGCACCAACACACGCTCATCACACACCACACACACGTACTCCACACACCCGCCCTGCACCAACACACACTCAGCACTAAGTACAGCCCGCACATCACACTCATTGCACATTATCATGCACACTACACACCACACACACACACCACACACAACACATGCCCTCTACACTATACACACAGCACATCTGCCACACCACTCACCACACACATCACAAGCAGACCCAGTCTTGCCAACAGTTTCAGTGGGTTCCTAAGCCCGCCGAGGCCCACCCTGGCTCAGGGGCCTCACATGTTTCCACTGCCCTTCCTGGGGTCACTTCCCTTCTCCAATCTCCAGGTGCTTGCAGGGAGCCCCTGGGAGCTCTGGCAGGAAACAGCATTGATGCTGAGGGTGGCAAAAGCTCTTTCTAAGATGTGGGCTCTGAAATAAGCAGCCTGGGATCAAGTGCTCATCCGTCACTGAGTGCAGCCTTAGTTCTCTCATCTGTAAAATGGGGCTATTTCCTCTTCAATAGCACCACCGTAAGGAGGATTACGTGAAATGACTGCAGCCCCAAAGCCGCAGGATCTCCTCCTGTATTACATGTGTATGACTTCATACATGTTAACTCATGTTCCTTCACAAGAGAGCACTACGGTTCTCATGCTCATCTTATAGATGGAATAACCGGGCGCAGAGAGGTTACATGGATCATCCAAGACACACAGGTAAGTGACAGAACCGGAGTTCAAACTTGGGCCAACGCAGGTCCCAGGCTTCTGAGTACTGCACTGTACCCATCAAATGAGTTTCCTCCCCTTCTCTTCCCTGATTGACCCCTCTAGGCTGGGTCACTCCATCCCGTCTGTACGTTGCCCCGGTGGAGTTACTTACCACTCTTTTATACATTCTTGTTTGTTTTGGTAGCAGGGATTGAACCCAGGGGGGCTTAACCACTGAGCCACATTCCCCAGTCCTTTTTTTTTTTTGAGACAGGGTCTCCCTAAGTTGCTCAGAGCCTTGCTCAGTTGCTGAAACTGGCTTTGAGCTTGCGATCCTCCTGCCTCAGCCTCCGGAGCTGCTGGGATTACAGGCGTGCACCACTGCGCCCACCTGTCCGTATTTGTGAATCTGTCTCCTTGCCTTGAACTGCTATCCTGGCCAGGGCCCAGGGTACTGGGTACTGGGATACAGGACTGAGCAAGAAAGAGAGAGGCAGATAGCAAAGCAGAGAAGAGCATGTGCCCTGGGGCCAGACAGCTGCCTCCTGGCTTCGGGGCTTTCTTGCTGTGCACAGGGGCAAATCCGTTGACCTCAGTGTCCTCGTCTGTAAAATTTCTCCAGTAGTTGGGGTGGCCCATGTGCTTACAGTTGTTGGCATCGACTTCATAACACTAGCTATGTTGGTCATCTTGGTGGTTCTCAAAGCCCTTTGGGGCTGAGATAGCTCTGATGGGAAAAGGCCCCTGGGTAGAGTGGAGGGGCCTGGGCCCCACCCCCTACCTCCTGAGACCCTGCCGCTCTCACCTCTGCGGTCATCTTGGCTATGAGTCCAGCAGAAATGGCCCCGCTGAGCACGTTCCTCCTCAAGCCGGGGTTCCTGGGGTCCTTGAGGTTGCTGATGCGGCTGCGCACCCGGTTCCGGTACTTCATGTCTGTGCTCTTGAGCTCCTGGTAGATATGTGACTGGGTCAAGGGCTGGCCGGCCACTCGCAGAGGGAGACAGAGGACCAGAGCCCAGGGCCAGCTCCTCCTCTGCTTGGACTTCTACAGTGGTCAGAGGCACCTGTGGCCACTGGAGGGTCTCACTTGGACATCTGGGGTCAGCCAAGTACCACAGATGGAAATAGCCTTCGTGGGGAGATGAATGGTACCAAGCACTACCGTGTCAAGGAACCCAGGCAATAGACACCTGCTTTGTCTGAGCCTATTGTGTGACCTCAGATGAGTCACACAACTTCTCTGTGCCTCAGTTTCCTTATTTATAAAATAGAGGGTTGTTGGAGCAGGGGCCGGGGTGGCACCTGTCTGTGACCCCATCATCTGGGAGGCTGAGGCAAGAGGATTACAAATTTGAAGCCATCCTCTGCAACTTAGCCAGACCACATCTCAAACATCTCAAAATTAAAAAAAATAAAAGGGTTAGAGATGTAGCTCAGTGGTAAAGCACCTCTGGGATCAATTGCCAGTACTGCAGAATACGTGAATAAATAAATTAAATTAATAAATAAAATACAGGGTTGTTAGGAGGATACAGTGAACTAGGCCACATGATGCACCCGTGTGCCATCTGGAACGTATCAAATGTTCAACATTTATGGGCTGTGGAGAGGTTGACAAGATGAGGACAACCTCTAGTTTAGAAGGGACCTGAGAGGCTATGAGTCCAGCAGTCAGAGGAGAAGGTTAAGAGCTACCTGCTGGCCAGGTGCCGTGACCCACACCTGTGATCCCAGCCACTCAGGAGGCTGAAGCAGGAATCTCACAAGTTCCAGGCCAGCCTCAGCAACTCAGTGAGGCCCTGTCTCAAAATAAAAATAAATAAATCAAAAGAGCTGGGGGTATATAACTCAGTAGCAGAGCTTTGGGCTAGTATATGTTAAGGCCCTGAGTTCATTTCCCAGTACAAGCAAGGGGTTGCGGCGACACACATTTAATGCTCTAAGAAATATTGCAAATAAATAAATAAGCCATTGAACTTTGTGTCATCTGGTATCTGGTATTCTCAAAATATTTGATCATAGATTTCCCTCTCCATTTTTTTTCCTGACTGTGTACTATATACTTGTATACTGGAAATTGAATCGGGGTGCCCTACCACTGATCTGTGTCCCCAGTTTTTTATTTTTTGGTTTTTTTTTGTACTGGGAATTTAACCCAGGAACACTTTACCACTGAGCCATAGTCCCACCCCTTTTTATTTTTTATTTTTATTTCTTAGAGTTATTTTTTTCATCTGGTTTTTGTTTTTCCTTTATTTATTTGTGTATGCGGTGCTGGGGGTCGAATCTGGGTCCTCAGGCATACCAGGCGATGCTCAAGCGGGGAGCCACCTTACCAGGCAATGCTCCGACGCTGAGCCACCTCTCCAGCCCCTTATTTTTTTTTTTTTTTTAATTTTGAAACAACATCTCGCTAAGTTGCTTAGAGCTTTGCTAAGTTGCCAAGGCTGGCCTCCTATTTGTGATCCTCCTAACTCAGGCTCCCCAGGAGCTGGGATTAGAGGCCTGCATCACTGCACTGGACCCCTCCTCCTTTTCCCCATTGCATCCCACAGAACCCACTTTGGGAATGGCTGCTCAGTTATCTCATCCCATTACCAGATGAGGAAGCTGAGGCTTGGAAAGCCTGCAGGCCTTTCTTTGCTCAAGGTCTCAGGGCAGATTCCCGGTAGACAGGGCTGAAAGCCAGACCCCCTCTCTCCACTCACCCTGCAGGAAGTTGCCCTCGGCCACTGACCACAGCGAGCTTCTGTGCGAACACTGCATCCCGGATGGGCCTCCCACCCCTCCACCCTCTGGAGAAGCTCGGGGAACACAGCCTCGGTTTCTTGCTCTCCTGAGCCAAGCAGAAGCAGGAAGACAAAGCCGTTGCTGGGAAAAACGATGTACAGAAAGAGACTGCAGGGAATTTGCTGGAAGCGGTGGGAAGGAAGGTGCATTTCTTTCTTTCTTTCTTTCTTTCTTTCTTTCTTTCTTTCTTTCTTTCTTTCTTTCTTTCTTTCAACTATTGTTGTTTTAACATTATCTGTACCATAAAAGTATGAGAAGAAAAGAATATGCCATTTCCATCTGAGAGCCAAAATACGTGTGTAAAATTCAGCCATTCAGGATTTCTCGGAGTGTGGATGTGTGGATACATGGGGACAGAGCGTGGGGACAGCTGGGCTGGCCACACTCTCATCAGCCTCTCTCAGAGGCCTCTATTTCCTAAGCCCATGGGGGAGGAGGTACTGGAGGGCAGCCCTGGGGATGTCTGACCCCTCAGAAGGGGTGTGTCTGTGCGCCACACTAGCCCTGTTAGTTCAGACTGACCTTTTTTGGGGACAAAGAGCATTCAAGCCCCACGTCCATCCTCCTAGCTAGGAACAAAGAGCTAAGGGATTTGCACAGCTTTCGCTTCCTCCTGTGGAGGAAGCAGATGAGGAGGGAAGGCCAGGAGCGGAACTAGGTTCAAGGTTATCCACTTAGTTTCTTTTCTTTCTTTTTTTTCTTTTTGCTACTGGGAATTGAATCCACGGGCACTTAACCACTGAGCCACATCCCTAGCCCTTTTTGTTTTTTAACTTTGAGACAGGGTCTCGCAAAGTTGCTCAGGGCCTCACTAAATTGCTGAGGCTGGCTTTGACCTTGCCATCCTCCTGCCTCAACCTCCTGAGCCCCTGGGATTACAAGCATGTGCCACTGCTCTGTCTCCCCCATATCCACTTGGTTTCAAACTGGATGTGGAGGTAGGAGGGACAGCTGTTGTGGAGAACAGGATATCATGACACCTAGGGCTTAGCATTCCTCAACTATTAAGAAATGATAAAAATGTGTTTGTTGGGGCTGGAGCGGTGGTTTGGGGGTTACAGCGCTTGCCCGGCATGCATGAGTACACAGGTTCAAACCCCAGCACCCACGTACACAACTAAGTGTCAGAGCAACAAAAGCCATGTGAAAAACTCAGTAAAAATTGATTCTCAGGCTGGAGCGGTGGCTCAGCGGTTTCGGCGCTTGCCTGGTAAGCACAATGACCCGGGTTCAAACCCTAGCACCACATACACAACTAAGTGTTGGATCGACAAAGGCCATGTGAAAAACTAAATAAAGTTGTTTCTCTCTTTCTCTGTCTCTCTCACTGTCCCTCTCTCTTAAAAAAATTGACTCTCTCTCTCTCTCTCTCTCTCTGTCTCTGTCTCTGTCTCTGTCTCTGTCTCTCTGTCCTTCTCGCTTTAAAAAAAAAAATGTGTTTGTTGAAGCACTTGGTTCCACTGGTTGAGCAGAGGGAAGCTACTGGAGGATGTGTTGGGGACATCAGGGTTGGCCTAGGCAGGAGGTGGAAGCACACAAGTCTGCTGTCTGGGCCTCTCCAGCAGACCCAGTTGAGTGCCCCAGCTAGAACCCAGAAGGCCTGGAAAGGGTCACTCACACCCCATGTGACAGTTAGACTGCTTTTCCCCTGAGCATTCTGTCCCCCTCCCTCCACACTGCTTTGTCTCTGACAGGCAAACCTTTGTCTCCAGTAAAAAGACATTCCATGCATTCATTCAGTGGGGCACAGAGGAGACAGAGACAGCTTTCCCAAGCCCCAAGTCCTCCGGACTAATGGCCCGTATCACAGTGTGGTCGTCAGCCCTTGTCTAACAAGGCCCCTTTCAGACAGGAAGTGGGGAGCGGGAGCTTCTGGAAAGAGTTCATTACGGGGAACCCAAAGGCCAAAGCCTTCCTTCCAGCTGAGCCACCCAGCAGCTCCCGAGCCTCAGCTTCCTCCTCTGTGCCTTGGGAACAGCAGCTCTTGCCTCACCCGGATCAGAGGCAGGAAGTGTCCGCTGCGCAGCACACGCGCCTGCCTCACCTCAGGGAGTCAAAGACAGTCACTAGTCAAAGGGCAGTCACTATCGAGGGAGGAGGAGGAGAGAGGCGCTTGGGGAGGGAGGCTCGGATCCAGGATCCAGGTAACGACCTGGCCTACCGAGGCACACGTGGCCTGCCTGGACTAGCGGTTGAGCCCAGAGGTCCTGAAGTCACACTTTGTGGGTTCAGATCCCAACTCTGCAGTGACTGTCAGCTACAGGAGCTTTGGCAAGTGACAGCTCCCTGCAGCCTCGGCTGCCTCACGTTCAGCCTCACCTTCCTGGGGCTGTTCTCAGTGCTTAACAAGAGGGGGGCAGGGGGCTGTCCCCAGAGCCTTCCCTGTCACTAGACAGTCCAGGCACCCACAGCCCGGCACATTTCAAGGATATGATCTTCGATTTCTGATGCCATCTTGTCACAGTTGACTCCATAGTCCTTGTAATCATCTGAAAGAGAAGAGGAAATACAGACATCAGCAGGGCTGTCCCTGAACAAGTGACACCTGCCTGAATGGGAGACCGCTGTGCTCCTGGCCACTCCCAGGAAGGGGCGCGGGGGAGAGTGTGTCCAACTGCCCTGGGGAGCCCCTTCCCTTCCCCTTTCCCTGGCCCACGCTCTCACCTTCCACCTTCAGGGCCGCTGACAGCATCTCCACGCACTTGTCCCGGACAGAGTCCCCTGTGAGATAGCACGGAGCCAGCAGGCAGACGGAGGGGGCGAACGTGGGGGTAGAGGGGCTGCTGGGGGTTTTGGGGGTCTCTGCTCTCGACTTGCTGCTGTTTGATCTGCGGATGACAATCGGTCACAGACACAGAATAAGTGCCATTCTCCACGTTTTTAGGGATGTTCTCGCTTGCTCCTCCTTAACTGCCCTGTGAGGCAGGTTCAGTTTTAGGCACTTGATATGGACCAACTCATTTAATCGCCAAAACAATTCCATGAGGTCAATACTATTCTCATCCCAACTTTAGAGGCGCATCTTAGATACAGATCCATTTAGAGATGCACTTGAGCCGGGCACAGAGGCACACGCCTGTGATCCCAATGACTAGGGAGGCTGAGGCAGGAGGATTGAAGGCTCAAAGCCAGCCTCAGCAACCTAGCGAGGCCCTAAGCAACTTAGCGACACTCTGTCTCCAAACACACAATAAAAAGGGCTGGTGTGGAGATCAGTGGTTGAGTGCCCCTGGTTTTAATCTCTAGTACACCTCCCATCCCCCCAAAAAAATACACTTGACTCAGAACACACATCTGGGAGCCAATAGGAGCAGAATTCAAACCCAGGCAGTAGAGGTCCTGGGTACCCACGCTCTTGACCACCTGCTGTATGTCACGGGCCAGGACAGCAACACCAACAATTATGCTGTAATCTATTCTGCACTGTACTAGATTCTCTATCTATGCTCTCATAAATATATGAACCATTCATTCATTCAATGAATATTTATTTATTTTATTTATTTATTTTTTTAAAGAGAGAGAGACAGTGAGAGAGACAGAGAAAGAGAAACAACTTTATTTAGTTTTTCACATGGCCTTAGTTGCTCCAACACTCAGTTGTGTACGTGGTGCTGGGGTTTGAACCCGGGTCCTCCTGCTTGCCAGGCAAGCATCGAAACTGCTGAGCCACCACTCCAGCCCCGAATATTTATTTATTTAAAGAGAGAGGGACAGCAAGATAGAGAGAATCAGTTTTATTTGGTTTTTCACGTGGCTTTTTTGCTCTGACACTTCATTGTGTACCCAGTGCTGGGGTTCGAACCTGTGTCCTCGTGCATGCCAGGCAAGCACCGTAACCACTGAGTCACCACTCCAGCCCCTCAATGAACATTTATTAGTCACCCATCCTCCAGGATCTGTACTAAGAACTAGGGATGAGGCAGCCACTTGGGCACAACACCTCCCTCCAGGAGCTGGCAGTCCCTCGTAGAGCCTGGCTCCCATCCTGGAAGAGGGCTGTTCCAACCAGGTGCCCGGATGGTACTTTCCCAGCATTTTCCACTTTAATCCTCTCAACTGCCCCAGGAAGAGACCCTCATCATCCTTGTTCACAGAGGAGGAAATAAACCTAAGGAGCCCCAGCCCTGAGATGTGCCTAGGATGAGGCCCCGCTGAGATGTGAACCCAGGGCTGCCTGGTTCCCAGGCCTTTGTTCTCAGCTCTATGATATACCAAGTTTTGGTTTTTTGTTATTTTTTCTCTTTTTTATTTTTTAATTTTTATTTGATAAACATGGTCTTACAACTTGGAGAGGTGCATTTTGGTTTTTTTAAAAAAGCAAATATCTGTGCATATCAGCACAGATGATTGGAAGGCTAACAAGGTGTCTTAGCTCGGGCAGCCATAGCAAAATACCACAGATGGATGGCTTCAGGGACAGAAGTTGGTCCCTCACAGTGCTAGAAGCTGGGAAGACCAAGATCAGGGTGCCCGCAAATTTAGTTTCGTTCCAGTTTGGGTTCTTTCTGGCTTGTAAATGGCTGCTTCTTGTTGTGTGCACATAAGAGAGAGAGCAAGAGAGCATTCAGGTCCCTCCCTCCCTCCCTTCCTTCCTTCCTTTCTTTTTAGAGAGAGAGAGACAGAGTTCAATTTTTATTTATATTCTTCATCTGGATTTTGTTTTTCTGACATCTAGTTGTGTATGTGGTGCTGGGGTTCAAACCCAGGTCTTCCTCACGCATGCCAGACAAGTACTCTGCTGCTGAGCCACCTCCCCAGCCCTCAGGACTCTTCTTACAAGGATGCTAATCCTACTGGATCAGGGTTCCACCTTTACAACTTCATTAAGCCTTAATAACTTCATTAAAGGTCCTATCTCCAATTAAAATTATATTGGTGTTTGGGGCTTCACCATATGAATTTGGGGGGTATGATAAACATAAAACATGTTAATAATAATGTTAATTATCTCTCTGAAATGGAATCGTAAGAGATTTTCATTTTCTTGCTTATACACACTTTCTAAATCTTCTATGAAGACTATGTTTACTTTTGTAGTAAGATTTTTTATTTAACATTTGATAATCATGAGTGGTAACTCTGAGCTGGTGGGTGAAACAGATTTCCTGTCTTCCTGTTCTCAAAGAGCTGTCAGCAAAAGGTGGAAGCAACCCAAGCATCCAGAGATGGATGAATGGATAAGAAAAATGATGTAGATATACAATGGAATATTATTCAGCCATAAAGAAGAGCAGGGTACATACTACAACATGGGTGAACTAGGAATACATTGTAAATGGAATAAACCAGATATGAAAGGACAAATATCATAGGATTCCACTTACATGAGGTTCCTAGAACAATCCAAATTATCCAGAAAGTAGAATGGTGGTCACAAGGGGCTGGAAGGAGGGGAGAATGGGGAATGGTTGTTTAATGTGTATAGAGTTTCAGTTAGAGAAGATGAGAAATGTTCTGGAGATGGATGGTTGTCATGGTGGCACAGCCTTGTGAGCAAACTCTATGCTACTTAGCTACTGGCTTAAAATGGCAAAAATTTATATATATATATAATGTTCTTTATTTATTTTTTTGGGATTGAACCCAGAGACACTCTACTAATTAACCATATCCCTAGCCCTTCCGAATTTTTGTTTTTTGGTTTCTTCTTTTGAAAGAGAAAATCAATTTTATTTATTTTTCACCCAGCCCTTGTTTTTCCAACCTGAACCCGGGTCCTCACCCATGCCAGCCAAATGCTTAAACCACTCAGCCACCACTCCAGCCCTCGAATTTTTGTTTTGAGATAAGATGTTGCTAAGTTGTCCAGGCTGGCCTTGAACTTGGCAATTCTCCTGCCTCAGCCTTCTAAATTGCTGGGATTACAAGCATGGGCCACTGCACCTGGTGTATTAAACACACATGTAGCAAGTTTAGTGAATAGGAATGACCAGGAAGTTGGACTGGGGATGTTGCTCAGCAGTAAAGCACTTGCCTAGTAACCACACAAGGCCCAAGACTCAATTTCCAGCACCGTTGGGAGATAAGAGTCTTCAGAAAACCTGAAATAGGGCTGGAGTGGTGGCTCAGTGGTTGCGGTGCCTGCCTGGCATGTGCAAGGACGCAAATTCAAGCCCCAGCATCACGTACACAGTGAAGTGTTGGAGCAATGAAAGTCACATGAAAAACTAAATAAAATTGATTCTCTTTCTCTCTCACTGTCCTTCTCTCTTTAAGAAAAAAATCCTCAATTCCAATTAAATGGCAGTATGTTTATTTTTAAGAAAAGAAAAGAAAAAAGAAAACCTGAAATAGCCAGGCACAGTGATGCATGCCTGTAATCCCAGTGCCTCAGGAGGCTGAGGCAGGAGGATCGCAAGTTCAAAGCCAGCCTCAGCAACCTAGCAAGGCCCTAAGCAACCTAGGGAGACCCTGTCTCAAAATAAAAAAATAAAAAGGGGCTGGAGATGTGGCTCAGTGGTTAAGTGTCCCTGAGTTCAATCCCTGGTACCCAAACAAACCAACCAACCTGAAATAAAATGATGATATCTAATTTGTTCTAAACATTTGGTAAAGCGTAATGCATTTGAAATGACAAAATAGCTCATTGTTCTCAGGCTAAAAAAAGGTTAAAATGGCAACTTTTGTTACATATACTTTACCACAATTAAAAAAGACAACAAGTAATGGAAATGATAATACACGCAACCAAAAGAGAAGAAAAGAAAAACACAAACACCCAAGCCAGGCAAGGCTCAGACTCTCTGTTGGTCCTTTCTGAGTCCTCGTGAAGAGGGGCTGGTGGTGCAGGAGGGGCATGGCCTGGCATCAACATGGTTGTGCCAAATGGCCTCATGATGCCATACCTTACCACGTGGCTTAAGAAGGGTGAGTGGGGGGCTGGAGCGGTGGCTCAGCGGTTTCCGCGCTTGCCTGGCAAGCAGGAGGACCCGGGTTCAAACCCCAGCACCACGTACACAACTGAGTGTTGGAGCAACTGAGGCCATGTGAAAAACTAAATAAAGTTGTCTCTCTCTCTGCCTCTCTCACTGTCCTTCTCTCTTTAAAAAAAAGAAAAGAAAGAAAAAAAAGAGAAGGGTGAGTGGAAGTGCCAGGGACACGGCTCAGTGGCAAAGTGCTTGCGGAGGGTGGGATGGATCACATGATGGCCTTGTAATTCAGGCCCAAAATTCAGCAAGGAAGAGAGAGGAGACTCAGAACAGGACAACTCATTCTTGGGAGCACGGAAGTCCTGCATCCTGCAGCGGGAAGGCGAGGGAGCTGGTGGAAGGCGAGGGAGTTGGGGAGAAAGGGCGCCCATGCAGGGCTCTAAGGACGGTGCTAACGAAGCCACCATTCGCATTGGCTCTGGACCGGGAAGTCTTGAACCGCCCGCCCTCTTTGGCGGAGGGGGGAACAGAGCCTGGGGGCAGTGGAGGGACTTGGCGGAGGTTGCTTGACTCCCTCCCAGTCAGAGCCCCGCTGTCTCTGCTGCCGCCTGCAGTCCTCTGTCATTTCTCTCTGTTCTGCCGGCCAACTCTGTGCCTCTGCTTGGAAGGTGACTCATCGGCGAGGCTGTGTTGGCGGCTGCTTCTTTTTGAGACAGGGTCTTGCTAGGTAGCCCAGGCTGGTCTCAAACCCACACTCCTCCTGCCTTAGTCCTCTAACCAGCGGGGGCTACAGGAGCATCTGACCTGACCCATCGGAGAGACTGGGTGCCCCTTCCCTCTCCAGGGTCTGGCCACAGTGAGTCCTCGGGAGAGGGTCCAGAAGGCTGCTGGCTCCCTCCCTCCAGGCGGTGCCAGTCATACCGTTGGCCTCCTGGAGTCGCAGGCTGCGCAATCCCAGCAGCTGCACCTGCAGCCCTGGCGTCTGGCACTGCAACCACCCCTCACGTTCACTTTCAGCCTGTGGATGCGTTTCTTCCCTTCAAAGAGGACAGTGCTGGCTGCTGAGAGTCTTCAGGTCTAAGGAGTTTTGTCTGAGAGTGAGGCTGACTGAATAACCAGGGCTTCCCAGGGCTGAAAACCTGGGGTTTCAGCCAGGTGCGGTAGTGCACATCTGTAATCCCAGCCACCCGGGAGACTGAGGCAGGAGGAGCACAAGTTTGGGGCCAGCCTGGGCAATTTAGGGGCACCCAGTTTGATGTGGGGGTGATTCTGGATTAGGATTGGGGGCATATTATACTGTTACTACAGATGCATGTAGGATTGTACAATAGCATAACTCCTCAATAAAAGAAAATAGAAAAATAAAGGTGAGCTATAAAAATGAATAAATAAAAAAATAAAAGGTGCTGGGGATGTAGCTCAGTGGTAGAGCACCCCTGGGTTCCATCCCCAGTACGTCCCCACCCCCCACACACACACAAAAAGAAAACCAGGCACGCAAAACCCTGGTGTTCCAAGAGCATTCCTCGGTGTCAACTTTGCTGGTGGCCACCTTGCCCAACGTCTGCAGTTCAGCCTGACTTTGGATCCCCTCTGTCGCCACAGATAGCCCTGGACCATTGGGATTTTTGTGTCTCCCAGAGAATGCATGCTCCTCAGGAGTGTCTGGGCAGCGTGGGCTGGGAGTGTAAGCTGGGCTCTCATATCATTTGCATTTTAGTTCCTAAAAGTTTTGTTCAAAGGGATTCCCTCACTTTTATTTATTTATTTATTGAAAGGGAGAAACAATCTATTTTATTTCTTTTTTTACCTTGCCTTTGTTTCTTAGACATTTAGTTGTGTATGTGGTGCTGGGATTTGAACCTGGGTCTTTGTGCATGCCAGGCAAGAGCTCCAACTGCTGAGCCACTGCTCCAGCCACTTCCCCTGCTTCTCTCTCTCTCTCTTTAAAAGAGAGGGGACAGTGAGAGAGAGAGAAAGAGAGAATAAATTTTATTGAGTTTTTCATGTGGTCTTCGTTGCTCCAAGATTTCATTGTGTACGTGGTGCTGGGGTTTGAACTTGCGTACTCGCGCATGCCAGGCAAGCGCATTAACCGCTGAGCCACCACTCCAGCCCCCTTGCCTTGCTTCTTGACCCTCTAATGGTCCATTTACTTTCAGCAACAAGTCAAACTCCACACCATGGCTTCCCAGTCCCTCCACATCTGGCCCCTGCCAGACCTAACCTCATGCCACTGTCCCGGTGCCCCCAGGCTCACTGAAGCCCCCCAGCACTGCCTCCTTCTGCTCTTGAACACACCCACTGCTCCCACAACAGCTGGTGCCTCCTCCTGGATGCTCTTCCCCCTGACAGGTGCCTTACCGCCAGCCAGGTCTCAGCTCAAATGTCACACACATCCTCAGGGACACCTTCCCTGACCACTTCAGCCAAGGCAGACTGTCCCTGCCCTGATCTTTTTTCTCCGAAGTGAGTCTATAATTAAGTTGTTTATGTGTTTATAAACGTTGTCTGCCTCCATCTGCAGATTATAGGCTGAAGGGGCCTCATGGCTTCTTACCACTCTATTCCAGTGCTCCAGGTAGGCATTTGATAAGTCTGCTGGAGAAATGTCACGAATGGATGAATGAATATGTGATGAACTGAGGAAGCTGACCACAAGGAGAGGAAAGGGCCATCTGGAGGCCCAGGCAGGCTGAGCTGGCCCTCTCGGCAGGTCAGCAGCCACACCCCCAAGTTTAAGAGAGGGATTGCAATCCCATCTTCTGTGGTGTCACGAAGCCCCGCTGACCTGTGGCCCAGCACACATCCTTAACATCTAGAACTCATCAGAGGGAGACCGTGGAGGAGAACTAGGGCATGCGACTTTGAAGGAGTCATTTTGGAAAATCCACACCAAGTAGTAAACTCCTACGTACACTCGCTCTGCAGTGGTGCAACTTCCAGTGAGTTCCTCAGCCTCTAGAAGCCTCCACTTTTTTCACATGAAAAATGGAAGTAACAGTAGCACCCATCTTATGGGGTTACAGGAAAGATTAGAGAACCGAAGAGAGATCCATTAAAGGAGCTTTAGGTCTGTAAGGTGCGGCGGTGCGCACTTGTGTTCCCAGCGACTCGGGAGGCTGAGGAAGGAAGATCACAGGTTCAAAGCCGGCCTCAGCAACTTGGCGAGGCCCTGAGCAACTTAGCAAGACTGTCTCAAAATAAAAAATGAAAAGGGTCAGAGATGTAGCTCAGTGGTTAACACCCCTGGGTTGAATCCCTGGTGCCAAAAAAGAACAAAAGCATTAGGTCACTTACAAAGGTAACCGCATTGCATATGAGAATCAAAATACTCAACATTATGCACTTATGAGCACTTGTTGAGCGCTTGTTGAGCTCTTGTGGGGCTGGGAACAGTACTAGGCAGTTCGTTGTCCCCTTTGGTCCTCACTGTGACTCTGGGGTGGTCATAACTATTCCCCTTTTACAGATCGCTAGATTGGGACTCAGAGCTGAGCTGACTTGTCCAACTGCCAAATGGTGGAGTCAAATCACAAATTTAGCCATGTCTGCCTTCCCAGTTTTTTAGCACGTGGCACTGTGTCCCTAAAGAAAGTCTTCAAGAGTCCTCTCCCAAGCAAGGCCAGGCTGGGGCACTTCCGCTGCACTGTCCTCGAGGGACACACCTGCTGGGCTAGGGGCTGGCTGGCTGGAATTTGCGTCTGGGTGGCATTTCAGGCAGCCACGCTCATTTCGCTTTCAATGCACATGATTGGAAACCACTCCAAATTGCAGAGAGGGCGTCAGGGGTGGGGATGAGAGGTGGGGGCTGGATTTATAACAGCTTCTTTCTGCTCCCCTGTGCAAGCTCCAGCCCTTCGAAAATCCTTCCCCACCCCACGGCTGAGCAGAGGCACCTGGAGGGCCTGCTCCTGCGCGCCACCTTGAGGGCATTTCAGTTACTGCAGGTCAAGCACGCAGAAATTGCTCTGGCGAAGCTCAATCCTGACCGGTAGGCTAAGGGCAGTTGATTCAAGGGCAAGTCCCTCCCTGTCACCATGGTGCCTTTTCTAGTCAGTTTCCTAGTATTCCAGCTACATCTTCACTTTTACTGCCACACGTTTGCATGTGCCATTCCGCTGCTTGGGACGCCCTCTCCTGGACTGTTTACTGGGCAAAGTCCTATTTATCTTTTGATTCCCAGCTCAAAACCTCTTTGCCATGAATTCTCCCTTGACTACTCAAGTCATATTCACAGCTCTCCCTGCATTCCCACGCGTGTTATGTCTACTCCTTGCTTAGCTCGCATGCTGGTGTGCACCAGCTGTCTCTGCACTAGCTGTGGGGGCCACGGAAGCAGACCATGAACTTCAGTTTTTTTTCTGGCTATAGATGCTGTAAACAGGTGGGCTGTTTAATCTTTGGTGCCCTGTTTATGTCTTAGAAAAAATATGAATATGTTGTCAATATTTCAAATTGGAAGTTTCCTATGAAAATCTAGATGTCCAGCTTTCCTTAAAACACTTGAAGAGGGGCTCGGCGGTTACAGCATTCGCCCAGCATGAGCAAATACAAGGGTTCAAACCCCAGCACCCACGTACACAACTAAGTGTCAGAGCAACGAAAGCCATGTGAAAAGAAACAGTAAAATTTGATTCTCTTTGTCTCTCTCGCTCCTCTCTCCCACCCCCTCTCTCTCACCGTCCTTTCTCTTAAGAAAAATATAAGAAAAATAAAACACTTGAAGACCACCTGGAATTGCAGGGTGTCTGTAGTCTCAGCAACTTCGGAAGCTGAGGCAAGAGGATCACTTGAGACCAGGAGTTCAAGGCCAACTTGGACAACATGGAAAACCCCTACCTCAAAACCAAAACCAAGACCAAACATCCTGGAAGACGTGGCCCATTGGGTTGCATTGCCCAAGGCAAGAGCCAGCTGGGGCTGGGTAGTGGCTGCCCTCCTCGGATAGGCACAGACTCTCTAGTTTGTCAAGGTCTCCATTGGTCACTCAGGCTGTGCATATGGCCTGGATCCCTGGAGGATGGAGTTGGCAAGGGTGCGCTTGCCAAACGCATACAGACGTGAAGGAGTAAGAGATGGAATAGTGCAGAACTCAGTCTAAGGAGAAGATAAAGAGGATTTGCAGGACTTGCTTCTGTCCCTTTAGGTTGCCCACCCCGCATACTGAACCAGCAGGAAATGGCACAACCATGAGAAGGTCAAATGTATTTCACTTGACTGACCTTGGTGGGGGGGATGTTTTATTGGAGGAATGCAGGAGGCTTTAAGGCCATAAAGCAAAGTCAGGAAAACAGTCTGGAGGTAAAAGTCCTACATTAGAGTCAAATGTTTTGATTACAGCATCAAACCCAGAGCTGGATTAGTGTCAGCATTTGATTTTGGGATAGGACAATTCTTCATCATGCAGGGCTATCCTTCACATTCCAGGACAATTAACATCTACAGCCCCTGCCAAAGGTGTCTTCCTGTCCCCATCCCTCACCCCCATTCAAATCATGACAACTAAAAGTGTCTGACCGGCTCGGGCTGAGAACCAGTACTACCAGCAGGATGGCACAGGAGCCTCTGTTCCCAGGCCTCACCTGTGGCAGACGTTGCTAATCGAGTGCATTCGTTAGGATAAGGTCTCATAATTGAGAACTCTTTTCTTCAGGGGCAGGCTAGGGCTTCAGACTCCTTCAGAGAAGTCCAGGGAGCTTCCATTCACCAGCTGCTGCTGGCCCTTGACTGCCATGTTGGAATGGTGTCAACGTCTCAGGCCTGCTTCACCTCCATCAGGCCTTAAATGATCTCATTTGTGTGCCCCTACACTTCTTTCCAGTGGCAGCCTTACTGCTACATTAGGCTTAAAGGAACTGCAGTTCCCATACATAATCTCCTCTGTGTGTCCCGCCAGGGCTCCTCGGAATTTAGGATGGCACTGGACCCTCACTGTTTGCCTTGATCCACCTCTAAGCCCCTTCCCAGTCTGCCCTGCTCTTGCCCTGCTCTCCTCCTACTGTTCTGACCTCTGCCCTCCCTCTTGGGCCACAATTCAGGCTCACTCCTTTATTTACAATCACTCTTTAGTGATGTTGTCCAAGTTTGTAACTTTAAATGCCAGCTGCCCACTAATGACTCTGTAATTTATATTTCCGGCCAAGACTTTTTTCCTGAATTCCACCCTTGTATAACTGTTTATTCAACTTCTCTGCCTGAATGACTTAACATACATCTCAAATCCGACATGTCTAAACCTGATCTTTATTTCATTTTTTTTTTCAGTACTGGGGGTTGAATCCAGGGCCTTGCACTTGCTAAGCAAGCACTGAGCTACATCCCCAGCCTTCCTGCTTCTTTTTCTTTTGGTACTGGGGATTGAACTCAGGGGTGTTTTACCACTGAGCTGCAGCCCAAGCCCTTTTTATTCTTTATTTTGAGATAGGGTCTTGCTAAGCTGCTCAGGGGCTCACTAAGACCCTGAGGCTGGCTTTGAATTTGCAACCCTCCTGCCTCAGCCTCCCAAGCCATTGGGATTACAGGCTGTGCCACTGTGTCTTGCTCCCTGCAGCTAGCTTCTTTTCATCCTCTTTCTTTCTTCTCTCTTTTCTTTCTCCGTTCATTCTTTTTTTTTATTTTTGGTAACAGGGAAACGGGGATTGAACCTAGGTGTGCTTTACCAGTGAGCCCACATTCCCAGCCCTTTTTTCTTTTAAAATTTGAGACAAGGTCTTGCTAAGTTGCTTAGGGCCTCATTGAGTTGCTGAGGCTGGCTTTGAACTTGCAATCCTCCTGCCTCAGCCTCCAAAGCTGCTGGATTACCGGTGTGAACCACCATGCCTCGCTTGCTATTTATTTATTTATTTATCTATCTTGAGATAGGGTCTCACTAAATTGCCCAGGCAAGCCTCAAACTTGTGATCCTCCTGCCTCAACCTTCCAAACAGCTGGAATTACAGGCATGTGTCACCGCACCTGCTTCCAAACCTGAACTCTTGCTCTTCTGCCCTAAGCCTGATCTCCATGGCAACTCCATCCTCGCAGACACTCAAGGGAAGAATCTAGGAATCATCCTACCCCATATCCGATCTGCCAGGAAATCCCATCAGCTCTTCTCCAATCCATCCTTTCTCCCCACCTTCGCCTCTCCCACCCTGATCCAAGCCACCATCACATCCCAATAGCCTCCTGACAGTCTCTGCTTCTGCCCTGGGGCCCCCACCCTCCACTCTCAGTGGAGCAACCAGAGTGGTCCTGATACTATGGTGGTATAATTCCAGTGCTCAGTGCCCTCCAGAGGCTCCAGTTTCTAAATGACCCCTAAATGTCTCTTCCAACATCCTCTCCCCCAATCATCTCCCCTCCACCTCCAATGTCCCTGGACCCTATCAGGCTCCTGGGCTTGAAAAGACCCCAATATCTGCACCGCTAGCTCCCTCACTTCTTAACTTCTTGCTCAAAGTTCACTCCTCAAGGTGGCCTTTTCTCATCCTTCTGGTGAACATCCTTCTCCAACCCACTCCCTCCTCTCTCTGCTTTTCCATAGCTCTGGTCACCACCTGAGCCATTGTGTCATTTCTTTACCCTGCGTACTCTGTCGCCCCTCACTAGAACGAGGGGCTGCAGGGAGTTTTCTTTTTTTGTTCGCATCTGGATTCCGGCCGCGTGGAACAGCGCCTGGCACGCAGCAGGCCCTTGGTAAATATTTGATGAACTAATGTCCGGATGATTTATGCTACCTTTAGTGGACATCCTAAGCAGTTCAAATGCGGATGTGTCATTCCAGGAAAAGGCTTTTGGACCTCTGTCCTTCCTGGGTTCAACTTGACCCTGGGAATGTTTCCCAGTAACTGGCCAGCTGCCCCAAAGGAAAAGACACACCTGTGGGTTCTCGAATTTGGAGGCAACATAATACGAGGTTTCCTCCTCCCCCTGTCTCGGGCTTTCTCCATTAAGCACCTGTTGAATGCCCCAGGACCCCTACAATGCAGAAATCGGTGGCCTCCTTTACCTTTCCATCGACGGTCTTTTTGGAGACGAAGAGGTGGAAGACTTGGAGTCTGCAGAGTCTCTCCTGAAAGAAGAGAAACTGGACATGAGCCAGGCTTGCAGGCTACACCCGTGCTGATCCCCCAGAAGGCTGGAAGAAAGCCTCCTGGAGCAAGGTCTGCTGGGTGGAGGATGAGGGGCCCACCTGGACACAGAGCCTGGGTAAAAGAGGTTCAAGTACTGCTGGCTGCTTACTTCACCTACCCCCACCCAATGAAGCAATAGGAAGGCAGGAAACCATAGCTGGGCATTGTGGTGCACGCCTCTAATCTCAGTGACTCTGGAGGCTGAGACAGGAGGATCACAACTTGGAGGTTGGCCTCAGCAACTTAAGAAAAATAAAAACGAAAAGGGCTGGGGATGTGGCTCAGGGGTTAAGTGTCCCTGGGTTCAATCCCCAATGCAAAAAAAAAAAGGTGGGGGGAGGAATCCAAGACCCCCAGACCTGTCCCATATGTTATATCGTGTAATTACTAACTACTCATAACTACTTCTCAGCAGGCCCCTCTCCTCTTGCCCTCAGCAGACCTTGGTCCATGCTTGTACTCATCTGTAGCCAGGGAAACAGAGATAGGCTGCAAGCCCCGCAGGGTACAGGAGGAGGAGAAGGGGAGAAGTGTGCAGACTTTGCAACAGAAGAGCCAGCTAAAATGGCCAGCGAAAGGGCAGAATCATGCAAGAAAAGCAACTCCTGGGAGGAGGAAGGCTGGAAAGGAAATCCACCCAAACGCTACAGCCACTGTTACGGTAGGGCGCTGAGACTGGGATGAAAAAATTATTTCAATTTTCCAAAATGCATGGAACTACCCTCTTTTCATGGTTATGTGACTCCATTTCTCCATTTACCGGTTTTATCAAATCAGTTTGTAAACTGCAATTCCATTCCCATCTCACCCAATCCTTCCAAGTCCACAGCACACACCATCTTCCGACATGGTATATAACTAACTTTCTTATTAGATTTATTGCTAACCACCCTCCAGGAACATGCCACAACAGCAGAGTTGGATGGGTCTTGGCCACCATGGTGGACACGCTGTGCGGAGTGCATTGTCCCTTGGGCATTCGCTGCCCCAGTGTCCCAGACTCACCAGCCTCCACCTCAGCCTCCCCAGAGCCTCTGCCTTTGGGGCTTCTCTAGGCCAGCAGGGGGAAGTAAGTGCTGGGGAGGACTGGACCCCAGGAGCAGCCTTCCACCAGATGCGTGGGGGGCAGGAATATGCACCCCAGCTTCCTTGGGCCTCTAAGGGGCAACCTGATGTGTTCTCCACTGTCACCCAGAGTTCCCCAGCAGGATTTAAGTCCCAAAGCCCACAGCCGCCAGCTGCTGCCTCTCCTCCCCTCTACCGCACGTCCTCAATCGCTTCCCACAAAGCCACCAGCGCACGAATCCAGGAGTCAGGGCTGCTTCTGCAGAACCCAACTTACTATGTTGCCAGGTTTACTCCACACACACAGAACAGAGCCTGGCACTGAGTAGGTGCTTTCTAAATAGTTATCGCTGAATGCTGTGAAATCTAATAGGGAAGAAACGTAAAAACTAAAAGGGTGGGGAAAGGAACTTCTGCAGAGGTAACAGCTACTAAGATAGTTTATTTATTTATTATTTATTTTGCTGCACTACTGGGCATTATGCCCAGGGGTGCTCTAACACTGAGCTACATCCCCAGTCATTTTTATTTTTCAGAGACAGGGTCTTGCTAAGTTGCCCAGGCTGATCTTGAACTTGTGATCCTTCTGCCTCAGCCTCAGCCTCTGAGCCCCTGGGATTACAGGCCTGCATCACTGTGTCTGACCCAGAGCAAGGAAACAGGAGGCTTCGATGCAGAGTCCCCCCACTTTCTGGCCCTGCCTCATTGTTTCTCTTTTTTTGAGCAAACCAGAAATATTCTACAGTTATTATAAATGATCATTACAAAAAACTATTCAGGAACATGAAAAAGTGCTTAGAACACAATGGGAAAGTTAGCACAGGAGACAGTAGTTTGCACACTCTGCCTGCAATACTGGAAAAATTAATTATGTTGGGAGATCATTTGCCAGAGGTGGTCCACTGTGGGCAAATGTTCCCTATTGTTATTTTAAATTTCACTGATGTGGCTATGGTGTTTGCATAATAAGAAAATATATATTTAAGAAAATGACAGGGCTGGAGCGGTGGCTGGAGGTTATAGAATTTGCCTGGCATGCACAAGGACACGGGTTCTAACCCCACCACCAAGCATACAACAAAGTGTTGGAGCAATGAAAGCCACATGAAAAACTAAATAAAATCAATTCTCTCTCTCTCTCACTGCCCCTGTCTTAAAAAGGAAGAAGGAAGGAAGGAAAGAAGGAAGGGAGGGAGGGAAGGAAGGAAGGGAGGGAGGAAGGAGAGAGGGAGGGAGGAAAGGAAGGGAGGGAGGAAGGAGAGAGGGAGGGAGGGAAGGAAGGAAGGGAGGGAGGAAGGAGAGAGGGAGGGAGGAAGGGAGGAAGAGAGGGAGAGAGGGAGGAAGAAAGGAAGGAAGGGAGGAAGGAGGAAGGAAAAAAAGAGAAGCAGTTCATCAATTGAGGCAAAATAGGACCCTGGCCACCTAGCTTCTCCCAGCAGGGTGGGGACACACCTTCCTAGTCTCTGTTCAGCCCCAGTGACATCTCAGAGCTCCAAGGCTATGGAAAGTGAGCTGGCATAACAACCCAGCATCACAGGAGAACATAATGAACACCTCAAATATTATTAAGAAAATATAAACGGGGCTGGGGCAGTGGCTTGGTGGTTACGGCGCTTGCCTGGCATGCGCAAGTACACGGGTTCAAACCCCAGCACCACGTGCACAAGTAAGTGTCGGAGCAACAAAAGCCATGTGAAAAACTCAATCAAAATTGATTCTTTCTCTCTCTTTCTCTCTCTCTCTCTGTCCTTCTCTCTTAAAAACAAAGAAAATATAAATGTGCATCGATTTGTTCTTTCAAGAATAGAAAGAGACATCAACATATTAACTCTGATTATTTCTATTATTTTCTTCAGCTTGGTTTTCTAACTCTTTATACAAAGCATGACTTCTTGTTGAAATAAATAAATACATGTATGTAAAAAGGTTATAAAATAGTATACAGAATATAAATTCATTTTATTAAAAAAGTATTTTATGAATAGTGATGCATAGAAAAAAGTCTAGAAGGATATAATTGTGTGCATGTATGTATATTACATACATGTATACATGAACATACATGTTTCTAAGAAAGGGATGATTTTTAATTTTCATATATATACATATATCTATTATTTTTTTAGTGCTGGGGATCAAATCCAGGGATTTGAGCATTATAAACAAGAGTTCTACCACTGAGCTACACTCCCAGTCTCCATTTGTATTTTTAAAATTTTCTACAATTGGGGTTGGGGATTTAGCTCAGTGGCAGAGCGCTTGCCTAGCATGCGCAAGGCCCTGAATTCGATCCTCAGCCCTGAAAAAAAAAATAGAAAAAAAATTTTCTACAATTGCCTAAGACAATAAATAAAAGATAGTTAAATTATATGATAAATCTAATTAAAATATATTACAAGTAAAATCTTTTGAGATGAAAGAGGTGATATTTTCTCCAGCCACAATAGGGCATTTCAGAGATTAAGGGAGAGTAGGAGATCAAGGTCAGCCCAGCACTCTGCTTTACAGTTGCCCCTCTCCTGCACTAGAAATCCCTGAAGTCCTTTGAAAGAAGTCCCTTTGCTGACCATCAAGCGGGGTTTGGAGATGAAGCAAAAGAAAGCCCATGTATGTGTCAGTCTGCCATTTTTTTTTTTTTGGTACCACGTGTTGAACCTGCTTAATCACGAGCTACATCCTCAGCCCTTTCTATTTTTTATTTTGAGATAGGATCTCACTAAGTTACTGAGGATAGCCTCAAACTTGCTGTCCTCCTGTCTCAGCCTCCTGAGTTACTGGGATTACAGGCATGTGCCACCCCACCTGGCTCAGGCTGCCTGCCATCTTTTCCTGGATGTCTTCATTCTTTAGTCTCCAAATCAGCCCCGTAGTCCATTAGGTCTCCTCTCCCAATGGTTCAGCCTTTTATCTTTCAACTTGACCTCACAAGACCCTTCTCCATTCCAGGCCTTCGTTTGCTAAGGCGCTTAGGACCACACAGGTGCTCTGATGTGGACAGAGCCCCTAGAGCATGAATGGTTGGCGGTGCGCAGCGGCTGCACGAGCAAGGCTAACAAAGTGCACTGATGTTCACCCTGTGCTAGGCACCGTGGGCATGGTCAGGGCATCCCTGCCCACCACCTTCTAACCGCACTGGGAGACAAAAGAAGGGAACAGCGCTGGAGTGGTGGCTTCGCGGTCCGGCACTTGCTTGGCATGTGCACAGACACAGGTTCGAACCCCAGCAGCACGGACACAACCAAGTGTTGGAGCAACGAAAAAAACACATGAAAAACTAAATAAGATTGATTCTCTCACTGCCCCTTTCTCTTAAAAAAAAAAATGTGTTCAGGGGGCTGGGGGAGTAGCTCAGTGGTACTATGCGTGCCTTGCATGGTCAAGGCCCTGGGTTCCAACTCTAGCAAAGAAAAAAAATTGCAGGGGAGGGAATTCAGAGTTCCAAAATGTTTCACATAGAACTTGTAATCTTTTTGCTTTACTATGATTAGCTTCTTTTTTTTTTAAAGAATTTTTTTAAGAGAGAGAGAATCAATTTTATTTAGTTTTTCACGTGGCTTTGGTTGCTCCAACGCTTGGTTGGGTACGTGGTGCTGGGGTTTGAACCCGCATACTCATAAATGCCAGGCAAGAGCTGTAACCGCTGAGTCACCGCTCCAGCCCCTATGATTAACTTCTTAAAATGATTTCTTCATAGTAGATGCACTGGGTCAAAAGGTACATACGCGGGAAATGTTGAAATGTCCTAGATGGTGGATGTCTTTAGTTAGCTGTTATCTAATACCACGCTCATGTCTACTAGATGAACAAACACGCCCCCCTCTCCCAAGTATTTAAGAGATATTTGAGTTATGTAGGGAACAAGTAGGGCTTTTTATTTTATTTTTATTTTTTTATTTTTGAGACTGGGTCTCATTGGCCTCAAACTCCTGGGGTCAAGTGACCCTCTACTTAAAACTTATTTAAACATCCATGAAGGCTTTATTTATTTTTGGGGGGGAGGGGTGCCAGGGTTTGAACCCAGAGGTGCTTAACCACTCAGCCATATCCCCAGCCCCTTTGATTTTTTTTTAAAGAAAGAAGGACAGTGACAGAGAGAGAGAGAATGAGAGAGAGGGAAAGAATCAATTTTTATTGAGTTTTTCACATGGCTTTCGTTGCTCTGACACTTAGTTGTGTATGTGGGTGCTGAGGTTTGAACCCGTGTACTTGTGCATGCTGGGCAAGCACCCTAACCGCTGAACCACTGCTCCAGCCCCAGATTTTTTTTTTTTATTTTGAGACAGGTTCTCAATAAGTTGCTTAGAGCCTCACTTAAGTTGCTGGGGCTGACTTTGAACCTGAGATCCTCCTGCTTCAGTCTCCTGAGTGGCTGGGAATTACAGGTGTGTGCCACCGTGCCCAGCTCCATTAAGGCTAAAGCATTTGAGCCCTGAGACTCATGCAGTTCGGGGGAACACCCTAGCTGGGGTGGGCTAGGGGGAACAGAAACAGAGTTGGGACAAACAACTGTTCTACTCCTGTCTCAGAGGTGTGGAGGCCTGGCAGATTTGAATCCCACTTGGTCACATAAGAGCGTGTGATCTTGGGAACATCTCTGCTCCCTGACCTTCAGCTTCCTGGGGGAAATGGGAACCTGAGTGAAAACTTAACCAAACGCCTCTTCTGTGTGGACAAATACACTCTCGGTCCCAGGGGGCCCCGCAGACGTGACAAAGGTGGACCGCGGGCTGGGTTACCAGGCAATATCGCTTACAGAGCAAATGACCCCAGGGAATGAGCAACAAATCCTCGGCGGAAATCCGCTGCCTCAGGGCTGTCCTGTGGGCAGTGGATCTTATCGGTGGATAGCACCCTTGCCACATCCCAGGCACTTTGCCTGCAGAACTGTCACCATATTTGGGACACGGGGCTTCTAAGCCAGGGGTTCCCTCCCATGGTGGTCTCATTTCCCTGTTCCTGGGCTGTGACGCTGTGTGGTCCCCTGGAGAACTGTGGAGGCTGAGCAAGGCCTGTTGGGACACCCGTGTCCCCTTAACCTGCATCCGAAGCAAAGTCAGTGCCACCTAGGGTTTATTTGAGCCACACACCTGGAGGGGGCATTGTAGGAGACAGGAACACGTCCCTCCCAGGCCGTGAGGCTTCACGTGCTGGCAGTGGGGGTGATGGATGCCAGACCCCTTCTCTCCATCCCAGAAAAAAAAAATACCTGTTTGGGGGCTCTTCCCCGGGCTTCTTTCCTGGGGGAGAAAGGCCTGCTTCCGGCTTCCAGTCTGAACAGTCAGGCCCTTTCTCCTTCCTCTTTGCCTTTTCTCTTTCCTCTCCTTTTTCCCCTTTGGGGTGTCCTGGGGAGTCTGAAAACAGAAGGGAGGCACTGTCCCTCAGCTCAGTGCCTTCTCAGCAGAACCCTGCGTGACTTCGGGGAGGGGGAACAGAGGGCAGGGACCGGAACAGGCGCATACATTCTCATCCCACACATGCACGTGACGCAGATGCACACATAATACGCATTTGTGTGTGTGAGCACGTGCTCTCACATGGGGACACAGACGTGCACTGTGCACACGGGTGGGCTGGGCGCACGATGGGCACATGCACAAGACAGCTGACGTCTGCAGATCTTGCTCTTCTGTCTACATACTGGCAGCCCTCGTTACCCACCTCCCTGGTCTAGAGGTCATCCGCAGCAGGCAAACGCGAAGCATCTTCCATGACCCAGACCCTGACCACCCCCACCCGAGGCTGGGAGGGAAACGTAGTTCAAGCCAGCCCTGCCCACTCTCACCCAGCAGCCGCTTCCAGTTTTTGATGAGGACTTTGGCCAAGGACACCACCTCCCTGTCTGAGCAGTGCTTGCGAACCCCATTAACCGCAACTCCGATCCTGGTCGTCTGCAAAATGAGAGGGTGAAGGGTTGGCTGGGAGTGGACGTGCAGGATGGGCTGGCCACACTGGCAGCATCTGCCAGGGCTCCATCACCACCTTCTTGCCACCCTAGACCCCGGTCCTACAGCCAGTCTATAGCTGAGGCCATGACCTGCTGCCCTGTGTGAGGTCAGTGCCCACGGCTCAACTCAAACTCCAAAGGTTGGTGTAAAGCTACGGACAACTGTTGGATACAATCAGGACCTCTCCCCATTCACAGCCTCCTGGCTCCTTTTTTGGGTTTTGTCTTTTTTTTCCGTTTGTTTGTTTTTTGGGGTTTTTTTTTTTTTTTGGTACCAGGGATCCAGGGGTACTAAACCACTAAGCCACATCCCCAACCCATTTTATAATTTATTTTGAGACAGGTTCTTGCTAAATTGCTTAGGGCCTCACTCAGTTGCTGAGGCTGGATTTGAACTGGTGATCTCCTGCCTCGGCCTCCAGAGTCCCTGGGATTACAGGCATGGGCCATCGCTCCTGGTGCTCCCTGGCATCTTTAAGATCAAGCTTCAACTTGGTGGCACCTCTGGCTCCCACACCTGGGTCTGTGCTCAACCTTTAGAGCCCGGAACTACTCCCAATAGGGGGCATGTTGGCAATCTGAGGAGGATTTAAGGACAAAAGAACATTTCCATCTTCCTGGATCTCTGGCCTCTAGGATTCCACAGGCACAAGGCCTTGGGAATTGGGATACTCAAGGAAACCAAACCAGCCTTTCCCCAGTCAGAAAGTACCCTGCCCCCTACAAGATGCCTCTGAGTCTCTCTCAGTCCATCCACCATGCCTGCTCCTCAAGATCCCCCTCACCCAAGACACCCTCAGAAACTCCTCCCAGACCCACCCTTGCAGGTCTTCTCCAGGGTCCCAGCCTCCCCCAGAGGCACTGCCCCAAGAGCTCCCCACACACCTGTAGCAGCTGGATGGACATCTGACAGCTGTTCAGCTTCTTCAGAAGGTCAAGGGCCCCTTCCTGCGGGAGGTCACAAGGTGAGATTAACTGTTGCCTGGGCTTGGTGGGAGGGAAGGACAGAGGATACAGACAAACTTGGTGGAAGGACAGGGGTGGGGCAGAAAGATGGAGAGGAAAGGAAGAAGTGCTGTCCCAGACCAGCTCCCCACGTCACTTCCGCACCCAGCTGAGTCTAGCGCAGACTGCTCAGCCAGAGCAGGCCATCAGCCACTGGCCACCAGGCCTTTGCTTCTGCGGTGCCCTGCCTTTCCTTACTCCAGCCTGGTTCAAACCTCAGCACCACAAACACAACTAAGTGTCAGAGAAACAAAGGCCAGATGAAAAGATAAACAAAATTAATTCTCTCTTCATCTCTCTCTTTAAAAGAAAAATACTAGTCTGCTTTTCGTCACTATAAATGACCTTTTTTTTTTAATACTAGGAATTATACTCAGGGGAGCTTTACCATTGAGCTATATTCCCAGCCCCTCCCACCCTGTTTTTGAGATAGGGTCTCGCTAAGTTGCTTAGGGCCTAAATTGCTGAAGCTGGCCTCAAATCTGTGATCCTCCTGCCTCAGCCTCCAGAGTCACTGGGTTTACAGGCATGCACCACCACACTCCCCATGACCTTATTTATTTTTTTAAGGAATTTATGTGAAAAGTATGGTATAGCCTGAACACTTTTTCACTACCTTAATTATTTTGCGATTCATCCCTGCTGCCTCAGAAATCATAATTCCCTTTTACTGCCCAGTAATTTTCCATTATGTGTATGTACCATGGTGTTTACGCATTTACCTGTGGACCGGAGTTCTGGGTGGCTTCTAACCTGGGGTTACTACCCTTAAGGATTCTAGGAACACTGGACAAACACTCTCATCCCTCTCGACTAAAGAGAACCATTTTAATCTCCAAGGCCTGAGGGCTGTGCAGAACCCAGTGATCCCAAAAGTGAATGAATGCATGAATAAATACAGCAGGAGGTGGGAAAGAAGGAAGTTTAGACTGGAAAATCTGGCTGCCAGGCCCTGTACTCACCCCTGACCCTTGTGAGCTTTCTCCTTTTCTCCTCCCCCTGCCTAGAAGCCAGATCATTGCTTCTTGCCTTTTTTTTTTTTTTTTAAGAGAGAGAGGGACGGTGAGAGAGAGAGGGAGAATCAGTTTTATTTAGTTGTTCATGTGGCTTTCATTGCTCTGAGACTTCATTATGTACATGGTGCACGTGTGCTGGGCAAGCGCCGTAACCACCGAGCCACTGCTCCGGCCCTGCTTCTTGGCCTTTTGCCTGAGATCAAGTGTAGTTTTAATTCTGGCCCCCAGTCCTGAGATAGGTTCCCCGGGGAGCACCAGCTGACTGTGTCCTGTATGCCCCTTTCATGGTTCCAGCTGCCAGCTCCACCCTGGAAGGACCTGGAACACAGCCCACAGGCTGCCCTCTGTCAGTCCTTAGCCTCCCGTAGAGGTGTGTCCTGCGGATCTGCGTGCACGCAACCTTGTGGGCACACAACTCCGTGTACAACATTATGAGCCAGGCTCTCTTCTAAGTATTTCATCTGCACTGAGCTCTCACAATGACCCTAGGAAGTAGGTCCTGTTTACGTCTCCCATTTTTACAGATTATTCCATAAGAGGAACCCAATAACCTGAAAGATTAAATACTTTGCTCAAAGTTCCAACTTTGTAAGGAGCTGGACTGGGGTTCAAACTCAGGCTATTGGGCTCTAACCACCTGAACTGTGAACACGGACATAGATTCATCTACACATGCGTGATCATGGAAGGGCAGTGCAGACTCAGGCAGTCACGTGCTGACCAACATTTGATGGCCAGTGCTCAAGAAAAACACCTGATTTGCAGTGGGTGTCAATTTCTGCGGTGTAAATCTCTTTCCATGGCCAACTTCAAGCTACTGACATGCTGAATTGAGACGGATAAAGGGAAGAAAAGTACGGTACCAACTCATAGCACTTCCACCACCAGCTTTATTTAATAGAAATAAATTAGCTCCAGACTACAGACGACAGCAAAATGTAGTAAAATAATTAGGAAGTGATGATTTTGGAGTATTCGTTACCTTTTTTTTTTTAAGCTAGAGGGAGAGAGTGAGAGAGAATCCAGAATCAATTTTATTTTTTTCCGGGGCTGGAGCGGTGGCACTGTGGTTACAGTGCTTGCCTGGCGTGCGTGAGTACGCGAGTTCGAACCCCAGCACCACGAACACAACGAAGTGTCTGAGGAATGAAATCCACATGAAAAACTAAATAAAAATTGCTCCTCTCTCTCTCTCTCTCTCTCTCACTGTCCCCTCTTTCTAAAAAAATTTTTTTAAAATTTTTTTCCACCTGTCCTTTGTTTTTCTGATACCTAGTTGTGTATGTTGTGCTGGGGTTTAAACCCAGGTCCCTGTTCATGCCAGGGGTGCACTCCAACCGCTGAGCCACCGCTCCAGCCCGTTACCATAAAAAAAAAATAATTTATTTAATCATAAGCAGACAATCTAATTTTTAAAATAATGGCTGAGTTTAACAATCTGCTTGCAAAATCCCTGAAAATTCAACAGTCAGTGCTAAACCAGTTCCTGCTTGCCACTGGGCATGTGTTCTGTGAAATGGGGTCAGATTAGAGAGGCGCCACGAGCCTGGGTTGTAGCTGGGTCCAGAAAGCCATGTGCAAAGGTTACTGGGTGTGCCTCTCTAGGTGTGTAGCAGCCGGCAGTATCTCTGGTCCAGGTGTGGAGCTATGGGTATGCAGCCCGCCGACCATCTGCGTTTATTTATCTTTGTGGAATGACACCTGAGTTACAGTGCCTGAATGTGTAAATGTGGCTATTTGCTGAGTCTATAGCTTGGCACATGTGTGTGCGGTTGTCTGATGTATCTTTCTAGAACGATAATGGTCAGTGTGCGTCATAGGGGTTGCGCCTGTCACGTCAGTGTCAGTAACCATGCCTCACATGCAGTCAGGTTCTCAGTTGCCCGTTGAGCTGTTGCCGTGCGTGGCATGTGTGTGACTGTCTGTTATGGTGTGGTGGAGCTCTGACTGTTGGTGCTTGGTTGTCTGTTGGAAGCTGTTTCAGTTGGTGCTCAAAACCCTGAAGTCACAGGGAGTTCAGGATTCATAATAAACCCAGAGCTGAGCTGCAACGTGGAGGATCCTCTTCTTACAGGAAGTGTGTCCTTCTTTGCCTAACCACCACGGGGCGGGCCCACTTTCACTCGGAGCAGGCCCCACCTTCCTCGGCCAGATGCCCAGAGCTCTGTGCCCACCCAGATGCTGCCAAGAGCCCAGGCACAGACGTGGCTGCAGAGCGGTTGTGCACTGTAAGGACCCTGCCGCCAGAATCACAGGGATGGCTTTGGGCACTTTCACGGGAATCCGTTCCCCCAGGGACACTGTTTCCTCTTCCCATTTCACAGAGGAAGAAATGGAGGCCAAAAGGAGGAAAGTAGAGTGCCTTGTCCAGGGCCCAAAAAGGAGTGAGCGGGAGGCCTTTATCCTACCTAACCGGCTGCCTTGCTCCAGGTCTCCTGCAACCCTGGACCTCACCTAGCGGCCCAGAATTTCCTTCTTGGCCCAAGTGAGGGTGGTGCTGGGATAATCCATCTATCTGAAATAGAATGCAGCTCAGGATGCCTGGCCAGGCCCTGCCACCCCAGCCGGGAAAGCATCCCCACCACTGGAGGCTTCTCACTGAGAAGTTGGAGGAGGTCTGCAGAGGAACAGGTGGCGCTCAGTGCAGGGAGAGAAGCCCCCAGCACTCTGGGGTCTCCAGGGAACTTTTCTGTGTCCACCTGGCGGTGGAGAAGTGAGCCTGCGCCACTCTGCCCAGGCACCAGGCTGAGAGCAGCTTTAACACACCAACCTCAGCCTCTGCCTGGGGCGCAGTCTTCCCTCCTTGGCTCGAGAAACAGCCTCCGGCCTTTGTATTGACCCCCATCTCACTAGTGCGGTCGACTCTAGGACCCCTGACACTTCAAGGTTCCAGTGACCCCTCCCGCTGGCTTTGGTCACTCTTCCCAGGTCCCTCCCTTTCCAAGCTGCTAAAATTAAGGAATGTAGTGGAAATGCAGGTCCTGCTGCAGCACTCAGGCTACAGACGTGGGAGAAAGAGGACCCTAAGTCCGGACAGGGTGGAGGCATGCCCACCGGGTCCTTTCCCTGCTCTTTCCCCACAGGGTGCGGCCATGCCCTCCAGTACCCACGGCCAAGTTTGCTCTGGCCAGGCGACAAAGCAGCCTCCAGCCTGAGGCAAAGATCACCGGGAAGATCAAACATTAACTTAATGCCTAGCCTGAGCTCTGCGCTGCTGGGATTGCGAGCCCAGGAACCCTCAGGCGGGGCGGGGGGCCCCGATCTCCGTCTCCTTGCCCCCCCCCCTCCCCGCGCACCTCCTCCCGGCCCGGCGGCCGCGGTCCAGGCCTCCCGCCTGTCCCTTCCCCCGCCCGCACCTGTTCTACTCCCGCCCGCCCTGGCCCCACCCCGCGGCCAAGGAAAAAGTTGCAAACAGAACCGCTCCTGGCACCCAGGCTGTGGGGGCGCGGGGTCCGCTCCACTCCCGCAGATCCTCTCCCGTGCGCGGAGGAAACTGCTCAGCACCCTTCTCAGCCGGTCTCTTTGCTCCTTCTCCAGCCACCCAGGGTTTGTCCCTCCAGTCCCAGCTTCCCCGCAGCGCAGGGGCTTTGCTCACACAGGGAGTCCAGGGACTCTCAAAGTTTTCCCAGGCTCTCCGCCCGCTTTCCCCGGCCCTGCACAAACTGCCCACGGGTGAACCCGACACGTCTAGGGGGACGTGCACAAACTGGCCTCCTCTTCCCGGGCCTGCACGCTCCTGTTCACGCCCACCCCGGGGTGCCCAGCGAGCGTCCTTCGGGGCCCTGCGCCCTACACCAGCCCGCCTCCCTGGGGGACCCTGCGCCCGGTTCGCGCACGCCGGACGCTCAGCCCGCACACGCTCCTGGGCTCCCTGGTTCGTCCGCGCCGCGCCTCCCGGGGTGGGGGCTGCGGCCCAAACTCTGCAGCCTCACCGTGTTCTTCCTGGCCACCATCTTCTCCAGCTTTTTGGCAATCCTCAGCAGCTCCTCTTCCTGGCCCATGTTGGCCCGCGACGCCCAGCTGGGCGACCGGTGCAGGGCAGCAGCCTGGATGCGGGGCAGCGGGTGCCGGAGCAGAGGGTGCGCAACCCGCGCGGGCCCCACACACGACACACACACACGCCTGGCGGGGGCGGGGCTCCCCCCAGCCTCCCAACTGTTGGGGGGAGGGGTGGCGTGCACTAAATATAGACTTCAAGGACTCGCCGGGCCAAGATCGCCCGCGCCGGTCTGTCGGGCCTCTGGGGAAGGGACGAGGCTGCGAGACTGGCACTTCACCTCCGACCCTTCCAGGAGTGCCGGGGGACTGAAGGGAGACTTGGGGAAGAGGGCTTTCTGGCGAGCGCAGAGGGCCTTGCCCCGGACCACTAGAGGCGGTCGTGGCGCGGAGGTCGCCTGAGGGTGCCCCTAGAGCTTCAGGAAGAGTTTCGGGCTCTCGCGCGTCTGCAGGGTTGCAGCTCAAAGAGGGAGGACCCATCTCCGTGCCAAAGCTCAAGTGCCAGGCAACTTGGTGCACTCGAATCAGGTCTCGGCGCAGATCGTCAAGTCCAGCTCTGCGCTAACTTGCTCGCTCCGGGCACGGGGCATGTGTCTGCGCGTGTATCCAGCTGCCGGTATGTGCACTCAGAGCACGGTTGGCTCGCAGTCTGTTTTGTTACAGTGAGGTTTGGCGTTTCTAACAAGCTCCCAAGTGCTGGGCTGCTGCTGGTCCCAGGGCCATACTAGGAGTGGTAAGGGAGCTATTCTGATCAGGTGCCCACGGGTGCCCGGTATTTATTCAGCGTCAGGCCTTTGCTTTCCCAGTGGGGTTGGGTTTGGAAGGGTAATTTGCAGTGGGGGTGCAGAAGGACTTTGCCCACCTCCTCCAGCTGTGCACATATCATCCTTCCTCTGGATCTCCTGAAAGTTCCCTGCACACCTGGTCCCCTAGTCCCTTTCTGAACCAGCAAGTTTAATGGAAAGAAAGTGACCTTCCCAGAGAGGAGTCCCATTCCCAGAGAGGAGTCCCAGAAGTGGAGGGGAGGCAGGAAAAGTGGTCCATAGTGTGCTTGCGAGGTTGGGGAGCTGTAGCTTGGAATGTGCAGTCAATTTCCAGATTGAGAGGGACTCAGAACCCTATCCCAGTCTGTGTGGACTCATATGTTCCAGTTGCTGTTGTAACCGGGAGTCAAGCAGCACAGGGTGGATTTTTTTCATTCATTCAACAAACATATATTGAGTGTCCAAGTAACAAGAAAGACCCACCCAGTCACAGCAAGCTGGGCAAGAGAAACTTTAAGCAGGGATGTGACCAATGACTGTATTGACCGTAGCTGGGCTGGGGTCAAGAAGTGGTGGAGGGAACTTTAAAAACATTTGAGCCAGGCTTGATTGTGCATGTCTGTAATCCCAGCAGCTCAGCATTGCAAGTTCAAAGCCAGCCTCAGCAACTTATTGAGGCCCTAAGCAACTTAGTGAAACCCTGTCTCAAAATAAAAACTAAAAAGGGCTGGAGATGTGGCTCAGTGGCTAAGTGCCGGAGTTCAACTCCTAGTACCAAAAATCAATAAATAAAATAAAAACACGCTTGAGGGGGCCTGCACCAGTAGGGTGTCATCTCCTCAGAAGAAATGAAGTTTATTGGGTCAAAGTGCCAAGTGGGAGCTGGGAGAAAGAGGAGTCTTCATGTAAGAGAGGAAGAAGCACCTACTATGTGCTGGGCAGTTCTAGCCCTAAGCATTTAGAGAGGAGAAAAGCAGTCCTCTTAGAGCTGGGAATGTGCAAAGCTGGGATAGGAAGGTGCTTAGCATATCAGTGGTGGAGGAACTGCAAAACTCCTGTGGCTATAGCACTGAGGTGCGGACAAGGTTGGCAGAGGTGAGAGTGTGACCTCACCACACACAGTTGCAGGCCACCCTGAGGCTAGGCTTTCTTGGGTCAGGATTCTAGGAGGCAGGAAGCTTCTTGGCCAATCCCCAATAAGTCCCTCTGGGTGGAAGGGATAGCTGTGGTTACTTAGGGTGGCCTTTTTAGAAAGATACAGATTTGGGGGCTGGGGAGGGGTGTGTCTCAGTGGTAGTGTTTGCCTAGCATGCGTGAGGCCCTGGGTTCAATCACCATCAGCACGAAATCACGAAAACCAAACAAACAAACAAAAGGAAACAATTTGATTTTCTTCAAACTTCCACCCAGTCCCACTGTGACATCATCAGAATTAGAAGGACCCTAAGGAAATATCAAGTGTGACCCTTTCATCACACATATGGGGAGACTGAAGCCCAGACAGGGAGACGAGCCCTGAGGGATGTGGTTCTGAACTTACCTGACACTGTATCCCCTTGTCTCCCTGTCTGATTGGAAGTCACTGCATACAATGCGTGAACACACCCCTGCCAGCTTCCCAGGTCTCTAAAGTTTTGGGGGCAGGCAGAGAATTGAGACATCCAGGAGGACCCTGGCAACCAACAGAATACCAGAGTTGGTGGTAAGCACTTCTTTTTACTCAGTGGGACACTCGGGGTGTGCTCTAAACATCCTCTCTCAAGGGCACCCAACAAGATTGACCCATGTTGCTTACAGTGCTCATCCCTCATTAACACATCTTTTTTTTTTTTTTTTTTTTTACTTTTTTTCTCTCCCTGGTGCTGGGAATTGAACCCAGGGGCTCTTTATCACTAAGTCATTGCCAGCCCTTCTTATTTTATTTATTTATTTGGAGACAGGGTCTCATTAAGTTGCTTAGACTGGCCTCGAACTTGCAGTCCTCCTGCCTCAGCCTCCTAAATTGCTGGAATTACAGGTGATTGCTGGTTGTAAGTTTTTTTAAGAATTGGTCTTGCTGGGGCTGAGTGGTGGCTCAGTGGTTTCGGCGCTTGCCTGGCAAGCATGAGGACCCGGGTTCAAACCCCAGCACCACATACACAACTGAGTGTTGGAGCAACTAAAGCCATGTGAAAACCTAAATAAAGTTGTTTCTCTCTTTCTCTGTTTCTCTCACTGTCCCTCTCTCTTAAAAAAAAAAATCTTAAAAAAAAAAAAAAAAAAAGAATTGGTCTTGCTAAGTTCCTGAAGTTAGCCTCAAACTTAAATTTGCCATCTTCAGTCTCCTGAGTAGCTGGGATACAGGCATGTGCCACCACACCTGGTTCATTTTTAGACCTTTGTTTCACTTCTCTTTATTCTTGTTATACTTCTGGGATCACCTCAAAAATAAACTATTTTGGGGTTGGAGTGATGGATCAGCGGTTATGGTGCTTGCCTGGCATGCATAAGGATGTGGGTTCAAACTCCAGCACCATGTACGCAACAAAGTGGTGGAGCAACGAAAGCCACATACAAAACTAAATAAAATTTGATCTCTCTCTCACTGTCCCTCTCTCTTAAAAACAAAACTGAAAACTATCTGCTAAATCCTTGTCTCAGGACCCAAAAGGCACCGGTGGGGACCATGGCAAAGGTGAAAACTTCAGCTCTCCAGACAGTCCGGTGCTCTCTCCTCCACGCCAGGGCCTCAGCGTCGGCACTGTTAATCTTTTAGCCTGGATAATTCATAGTTGGGTGTGTCATTATGGTTTGGTTGTGATTTGAACTTGTTCCCCAAAGGTTCACATGCTGGAAGCTAGCCAGTGTGGCGATGTTGAGGGCGGGTAGAAGCTTTAGGAGGTGGGGCCTCATGGAGTCACTGCCTTGGACGGAATTAATGCCGGTCTCCTGGAGTGAATTCTGGAGAGAAGGGTTGTTACAAAGTAAGGCTACCCCACAACCTTGGCTCCTTCCACATGCAGCTGATTCTTTTTGTGACATGGCCAGGGAACCTTTGCCAACTTCCCGGCACCATGCCAGTCACCAGAATTGTGTTAAATAAACCTCTTTACTTTAGAAAATACCCAGTCTCTGGTGTTTTGTTATAGCAACACTGAACATTAAGACATGCACATTGTAGGATGTTTAGCAGCATCCCTGGCCTTTGTCCACTAGAAGCCAGTAGCACCCGCCAGTTAAGACAAAAAAAGAAAAAAATTCTGTGTTGTACCAAACATCATCTGGGGCAAAACTGTCCTACACTGGGCTGTTTCTTCCCCAGGGTCCACAGAAAGAATTCCAAGCCCCAAGATTTCATCCCTTTCCCTTTTGCTCTTCGGATCTCATAAATGAAATCAACGGAACATATCCCCCCAAATCCTTTATTAGAGATGAATGAAATAACATGTCTGAGATGAATGCCACCAGGTGCTGGGGGCTCATGAGCAGTCCTGTTTCTGTGGGACCACCGCCAGCCAGCCCTCCTGGATAAAGAGCCCA
Organism: Aplodontia rufa; assembly: GCA_004027875.1. Taxonomy (NCBI): domain Eukaryota; kingdom Metazoa; phylum Chordata; class Mammalia; order Rodentia; family Aplodontiidae; genus Aplodontia; species Aplodontia rufa. Next base: position 54,917 of record PVKS010009208.1, read on the forward strand.
GCCTCCCTGGCAGACTGTGGTGCTGCTGGCCTTGGTGCCCTCTGGTCTCCTCTGCTTGGTCTGGCCCACCCCCACCAGGGCGCAGTCCTCTACCCCCACCCCTGCTGCAGAGTCGAGGTGTGAGTGGTTGTGATAACTTATGAGTATCTGCTTTCTGGTTGGGGCTGAGCAATGGTGGAATTTCTGGCACTGGGGAAGAAGACCCTCCAAGTCTTTGCTCTATTGCTGTCCTGTCTCCTTTCTCAACCCCTCACTCCCCAACACTGGAAGGCTCCTGAGTCGACTGCAAAAGGAGAGAAGTGGGGATCCTCAACCCAGGCCATTCCTTTCCTTCTTGCTAAGTCATGGAGGTAAACAAATGTGGGTGGGGAAGATGGTAGAGATCCCGGGAGGGAAGGGCTGCCCTTACTGAGTGGTATTCAGAGGGGAAGCCAGGTGACAGCAGGCCCTGCCCCTAATCCCAGCACCATCCTCTGGAATCTGCTCCTGCCCGTTCTCAAGCCAGTCCTTGAGCTCAGTTTCTCCGCAGGAGACCACACCCATGGGACCCTTGCCTTTTTCATGTGGCATCCACAGTGCCTAGCACAGGCCTGAACACAGAGCAGGAATTTGATAGACACTTGACTAATAAATGGTGAGAAGCCAGTCCCTGGTCTGGCAGAATCCATGACCTGGAAGCGAGGAAGGGGCCCAGACTGCTAGGAGAAATAGTCCTGGTCTGATGGGAGACTGACGGTTCTGTGGCGGAACCCAGCTTAGAAGCAATCAGATCCAACCACTGTGCTGCCCGGCCCTGAAGGGTAATGAGAGAGAGGACAGAACCATCTCAGCCCTGTGTCAAGAGGACCCAGCATCCTTGGCAGGGACACGGTCCACAGCAGGAGGCAGGCGAGCCACAGGAGCCATGAGGAACGGAGAGACTGAGACCTGAGGGAACGGATTCCCCAACTCTCTAGTTTTGTGGCTCAAGTCCCATCTCTGAGCCTGGGGTCCAACATGGGCCACGCAGAGGTCAGCAAAGCACTAGTCTTGCAAAAGTTGCACGGAACTTGCCGGGAGAACCCCCGTCTTTGAGCCATCCCCTTCTGTGAAGCCAATCTGGGGAGAGAAAGATGAAACGGACAGTTTCTGAGCACCTACCATGTAGTTAGCAGCTGTTCATCTCACTCAGCTTCATGAGTGACATTCATTGTGGACAAATTAAATTATTCCTTTTTTTTGTTGTACTGGGAATTGAACCCAGGAGTGTTCAACCACTGAACCACACCCCCAGCCCTTTTGAGGCTCTAAGTTACTGAAAGCCTTGCTAAGTTGCTGAGGCTGGATTTGAACTTGCCATCCTCCTGCCTCAGCCTCCCAAGTCACTGAGATTACAGGTGTATGTCACCACGCCTATTCCCATTTTTACAGACAGTGAAACTGAGGCTTAAAGAAGTGAAGCCGCCTGCCCAGGGTTTCCTTACTCTAAAGCCTGCACTCTCATGATCATACATGCTGTAAGAGATGCCAGCTGAATGCCAGGCGATGGATACTTGGCTATCAGGACAGTAGCGGAACCAGGAGGTAGACACAGATTTGTAACTGGTCCTTGACCGAAGACTGAACACGATGACTCCCAGCTCCTGTCCTGCCATCCCCCACTCCCAGCACAGACAACCAATGCCACCCCGGGAGTCCAGGGGGCCAGGAGCAGAGGAGGCTGCCTTGCCACAGGCTCTGATCTGTGCCCATTCCAGATGCAACAAAATACACGTAACTATTGGAGACTGCAATTCAGCTGTGAGCAGCCAGACTCAGGCTGCAGCTCTCGCCCTGTCCCTGTCATATCCCTCTATGCCTGGGATCTAGAGGTCTCTGTAGATTCCAAGGGAAGAGTCAGGCAAACCCTTTTCGGTAAGTAGCACCCTGACCCTGCCTCTTCTGCAGGGAGGTCAGCACCAGGCTGGGAGTGCAGTGGGAGCTTTACCAGACCCACCTCATGCCCAACGGGAGTGGCTTGGGCCTCACCACCTCTTCCACCTCTCCGGGCTCATTTCAGCTAGGCACAGTCCTGGGGGACAGGACTGCCCAAAGGACAGCCATCTGGACCCATGTGTGTTCCCACCAAGGGGAGAGGCCTCCCCACTGCGCCTGCTTCTGACCAACTCAGCCTCCCAGGGACCCCACCACCGCCCTCAAACTACAGCCCAGAGCGGCTACCTGCGTGCTCCTTCTGGGCCCAGACTGCCGGGCTGACAGACCATCTTCCAGGCTCCGGCCCCCCCGCCGATAGGAGCGGGTGCTCTCTGAGCTGGAAGGCAGGGAAAGGCAATACTGGTCACCGTGGTGCCCAGAGCCCCTAGAGCGGGAGAAAGGGTTCAGGCAGAGAACGAGGCTGGGGCTCAGGATGGGTGGGCAGAAAGTCCCCAAGCCTGCCTCGTCTGGGTCCATAACGAACCCAGGGGCTGGAAATGATCCGTGGAGGGCTCTGGGGGTATCCCCAAGGCGGTTCTCCCAAAACTCCAGATGGAAAGGGTTTGCAGGAAGGTGAGGACTGGATACCGGGTTGGAGTTGGGGACATAGCAAGGGCCCCAAGGATCTCTGTGCAAGGCACACGGGTGGGGCTGAGCCTTTTCTCCTTCAACTTCAGCATCGCATCCAGGGCTCCAGGCTCCTCCCCAGGCCAATCTGGGAGCAGATGGGGGCAGGGGGAAGGAGCCACACCCTGCACCCAAGATCTAGCACCTCTGCCTAGGGCAGGAGCCCCAGTGCTGGAATGTGGCCAGTCTTGAGGAAGGAGCCCTTTAGAGATGGGGGCATAAATGGTGATCAGAGAGGTCAGGAGACTTGCCCAGCTTCCGTAGCTGGGCCCTCACCAACCTGAATCTGACAGGGAGATACAACTCCGCAGCAGTGGTTCCAGCTGGCAGGCTGGTTCGGGAAGAGCCTGGGGGCTCCTGCAGGCCCTCCTCTGAGCCAAGCGGGGCTTGACTGGCACCCCCAGGCTCCACGGGACTTGGGAGGCTGGAGGAGGAGGAGGCTGGACTGCCCAGGCTCTCAGGGGCTTCAGGGGGCTCCACGCTCGGGACAGGGACTTCAGGATGATCTGGAACCAGAAGTGGTAGAACAGACTTTTATCATTCCCTTTGCTCAATTTCAGAGTGGTCTTTGGCCTCTAGGATTGGTCTTGATTCAACCAACTCCCAGCCCCCTCATATCCTCCAACCATAGCATTCATTCACAATGCTGGCCTCCCTGCCTCTGCTCAGCCTGGCCTCTCCTGCCCATGCCTCAGCTCAGCTCAGGCATCCCCTGCAGCTGACCCCAGGAAGCTTCCCAAACCACCCCCTATCCCAACAGAGGCCTGCACCCTCCCTCCCCAACCTTCCAGAACCAGCACTGCAGAGGTCGCAGTCAGGAAGTCCCTGTCCTCCTGGGATTAAAGTTTTCTGTCACCTTGAGTCCTGTATTATCATCGATTGTATTTCAATTTTTATCTCCTCATTGGAGGGGGCTCAGAGCCCTCAAAGAACTCAGGACATACATGCTCCAATAATCTCACTTTTTTATTTAAGTAACATGCTGAGGAATTTGGCATAAGGCAGACCTGGTTTGAACCCGTCAGAGTCGTATTAGCTGTGCTGTTTAACCTATTTCTTTACCTGTCGGGGAGGATAATAACCCTAAGAGAGGTCAGTGAGGATGATGTGAACTGCCACGCATGCTGGAAGCTCAGGGTCCCCGAATACAGGGAGCATGGTGGGCACTTCTCTGGGCGGCCAACGGTACCTGCTCTGGCATTCCCTGCACGTCCTTGGACCGTCATCCGAGAAGAGCTTTTGACTGGCAAGGGTGGGGGATCTTCACTCTGGCTCTGCTGGGTGGCCGGTCCCAGGCTGGGGAAGATCTCATAGGTCTTGTTGCTGATGTCCAGCCTCCCACTGGCCCAGCGGGCTTGGGCTGGGAGCTTCAGAGGGCAGCGCTGTGGGGGCAAGGGCAGCTTTTCCCAGTTCAGCCTGCACTCCCCATGCCAGGCCCAATCTGGTTCCTTCCTTCTGCCACCTAGAGGCCTGAGGCAGGGCAGGGACTCACCTTCTCTTCCTCCTCCTCCTCACTATCAGAGCAAGGCTCCGTGGAAATCCCCCAGGGATAGTCCACATGCAGAGGGAAGGTGAGGGTCCCTGCCTGCGCTTGCTCCAGCTGCCAGAGACAAAGGTCTGCCAGGTCAGAGGTCAGGGTTCAGCAAGGAGGGAGAAAGGTCAGAGGGCAGCTCCACCCTTGCACTTACCAGCTCCTCACAGTCCTTGTGCTGCTTCTTCCTGGCTATGTCCAGAGCTGTCTCTCCTGCTTTGTTCACTGTGAGGGGGTATTCAAAGGTCATGGTCAAGGTCAAGAAGACATTACAGCTAAGATTAAGATGAGCCACTGGCCAGGCATGGTATCTCACACCTGTGATCCCAGTGGCTCAGGAGGCTGAGGCAGGAGGATCACAAGTTCAAGGCCAGCCTCAGCAACTTAGGCCCTGAGTAACTCTGCTAGACCCTGTCTCAAAACACAGAATAAAAAGGGCTGGGGATGTGGCTCCATGGTTAAGCACCTCTGGGTTCAATCCCTGGAAACAAAAACAAAAAAATAAAACAAAAAGATGGGCCTCTGGAATCAGAACGTCTGTGTTTGAATCCTGGCAGGAATACTTCGTAGTTATATGACTTCTCTGGGCCCTGTCTTATCTATACGATGAGTATGATACTTGAAATTACCTGGCAAGGTTTGGTGAATTAAATTAACACATCATGTAAATTAGTTGGCACAGCGCCGGGCACATGTTAGCCAGCGCGCAGTAGCTATTGCAGTCACCGTCATCCAGATGTGGCTAATATTTATTTTGCTAGGTACTTTCAGAAATATTTATTTAATTGCTTTAGCAGGTGTGCTACATCAGTGGTGTTACTCCCATTTTACAGATGAGTAAGCTGAAGCTCAAGGGACTAATGACAAACCCCAAGGTCACAGAGGCAGTCAGAAGCAAGTGAGGATTAAAGTCCAAGCCTGTGTGCAAAGCCCATGCTTCAAAGGCAGGAAGGCGGCAGGAGGGGAGCTGGAAGCTGGAAAGGGGTCTGATGGGGAGGGTCCCCGCCGCACCTGTGCCCGTGGCCGCTCTCCCCCTTAGCAGCAGCTTGATGCAGTCGGGTTGGCCCTGGAGCGCTGCGAAGTGCAGGGCAGTGTTCCCGTCCGCAGCCTTGGCATCCAGGTGACCGCTGGGCGAGGAAGGGGAACACAGGTGCGGGGTCCAAGTCAGGGGAAAGGGAACGGAGGGGACGGGAGAGGGGGAGGAAAGCCCACCCACAGGTTCTCACCCATTCTGGATGATGAAATCCACCAGGGGCAGGGAGGCCTGGTTGGCCACTTTGACAGCCAAGTGCAGGGCGAGCTCTCCAGGTGCCTGAACACATGCCCACACCGCTCAGTTTCCCCAGGCCACCTGTTCCCACCCCAACGCTGCCCTCTTGAACCCTGGCTGCCTCCATCGTCTCTAGATAAGAAGCTGCCAGAACCTGGGAGATGAGGCCAAGTGCACAGAAGCCCACGTATGGGGAGAGGGCAAGGACTAACCGTCCACCTCTGCCCCCAAAGGAAGGAGGTTTCCAAGCTGGGCTCTGGCCCCAGGCTCCTCTCTGCCCCTACTTCCCGATGGAGACCTGCGCAGCCTCACACTTTGCCAGGGGTGAGGCTGTTAGGAATTCTGACCTCACGGAAGAGCTGCAGCCACTGCCCACAGTGAGCCCACCAGGACATGCAGGCTCAAAGGCACCCAGGTTGTTCTGTTCAAGTTTTGGGGGTGCTGGGGCTGAACCCAGGGCCTCATTCACGCACTCTAACACTGTGCTACACACCCAGCCCAATTTTCAAAGTCCAATCGTCACCAACCCCTGCTGACTTAACCTTTCTAGTGCCACTGATATCCCTTCTCCCTGCTCATGTGATGTGTATCACTGGAACAGCCAGGCAGCGGCCTTCCTCACTCTAATCGGACCTACCCTTACCCAATTCCAAGGCGATTCAACCCGGTGGGTGCTAGGCTTAACCCATTTTACAAATAAGGAAATAAGACTCAGAGAAGTTGAGTAACCTGCCCTGGATCACACAGCTGAAGACTCAGTCAGAATTCTGTTTGACTGAAGTTGTGCTCTTCCCTATTTATCCCACTGACGGTTGAGACCTAAGCAGATGGCACAGAAGGGCACAGCTGGTGTGCAGCAGGCCTGGGAAGCACCGTGAGTGCAGTGGGGCATAAGGGACCCTGGGGAGAGGTGGGGTTCCGCACCTGCCCGTCAGGCCCTGGCAAAGGCTGTCCAAAGTCCTGCCCATTGGCAAAGGCCTCCAATACGGACAGGAGGTCCCTGTTGCAAATGGCTGTCCAGAGTCTCTGCGGCTCGGGTGGGGAACGGCGGGCAAATCTGTGTTCCACGTACTTGGCCATGATGTAGTCCCTGCGGGCGTTCCTACCAAAAACAACTACAGATTCTCGGCACAAGCGCGTCTTTCCACCCAGCGGACCGCTGGAGCCAGTCGACAAGGGTCCAGCTCCCCAGAAGTATGCCCTGGAGACTCCCAGAACTGAGGTTCCTCTCTCTCTAGACCGCTGATCCCAGATCCCAGACCCTGGGAGCACCGCCTTACATGTCGCTCTCAGCGGAGGGTTTAGGACCGCCGTAGGCGGGCAGCTGGGCCTCCATAACCTCATTGAAGCGCGTGTTTCCGATGTTCAAGGCCAGCTGGGGTTACGGGTGTGTGGGCGATAAGCCAGGTGGTTAGAGCAGCGCGGCCTGCAGGGCCGAACCTCCCGAAGTCGCGGGCCAAGCTGCCCGCCCCACGCCAGGCCCCGCCCCTGGGCCAAACCACACCCCTAAACCTCCCTCTGGCCCCGCCCCCGCCCTCACCAGCAGCTCTGAGGGGCCCAGCAGGTCCAAGGTGAGCGACTGCATGCGGGAGAAGCGCACGCCCAGCTCGCGGTGGACGCCGGAGCACTGGATGCAGGTGAGCACGCCCAGGTTGGTGCTGAGCCACGTGGGGTCTGCAAAGGAGCGCAGCTGCAGCCAGCAGGCGCGGGTCCCCTCCCCGCCCGCCCTCTCCTGGCCTCGCCCCGCCAGCCCACCTGCAGCCCCGCAGTCGCAGCACTGGCCGTTCCCGGGTCTGCTCTTCACCTCGGCGATGAGCATCTTGGTGAGGTCCTGGGGCTCCCCGTCCAGCCCCGCGCCCCCCCACGACACCTGACTGCTGCTGGACTCCCCGAGGAAGGCGCTGCTCAAGGCTTCGTCTTTGCTGTTCTGCAGCACCGACACCCACCTGCGCAGATGGAGCGAGCGGAGCGGCCGGGCTGGGAGTTGGGAACCGACTAGGTTCCCTGCCCCACCGCAAGGCTGGCCCAGGGGACACTCACGCCTCACACTCGTGCTCGTCCTCTGCCTGGAAGTGATACGTCCGGTTGTCTGTGGGGACAGAAGGAAGCCTGCTGGCTGTCCCCAGGGCCAGGGAGCCCTGGTCCAAACCGTTGAGACCAGATGGACCTTTCTTCCCTGCCAGGCTGGCAGAGAGGGTATGACCGCGGCTGGCAGCAGGGGCAGTTTCTCAGAAGTCACCTCCAAAGTCGTATTCCAACAAGCTGCCTCTGTGTGTAGCCCTGGTTCCGGGGTCAGAGCACGGCACCCCTCCCCCACCCCACCCCAAGCCCTCTGAACCGACTGCCACCACCCCCTTAGGCCCTCAGCCTCTTGTCTGGTCTTCCTGCTTCCTACCTCTCCCCCTCACTCAGCCTCTACCAGCTCCCACTGTTGTGTCTAAGGCTTAATAACACTACTCTTCTGCTCCAAGACCTCTATGGCTTCCTACTGCCAGGGGAAGGTCCCAGCCTTTCAGCTGTGTTCCTAGGCCTCACTGCCAGCTGCTCCTCTGTGAACCTCCACTCTGGCAAACTGGCCGCACACAGGCTCCTGCTTTCATGTCGATCATCATGGCAATCCTGTCCCTGAAAGGCCACCCCAACCCCGACCCTTACACTGTCTGTGTCCTTCAAGGCTCAACTCCAATGCTCTCTCCTCTCTCCTCCTAGCAGCCCTTCCTGGTTCCGCACGGCAGGGCAGGCCTGTCCCCTCTCATACCACAGTCCTGGGTGCCCCCCTCTCCCCGTGTGTAGAGCCCTGCTTGACCAGATCTAGGTCTTTCTCAGCCGGCACCCACCTCACATAGAGGGCTCCAAAGGAGATGTGAAAATTTAAATAACAGTTTCAAAAACCAGATCACTCAAAGCCACGCAAATATGCTTGACATGACAGTCACATTTAATGTGGAAAGTGGGTCATTTTAATGTTGGATGTGATGGGAGGTGAAGGGTCTAGAAAGGAGCCGGGGCTAGGACTTCTAAGCCTGTGGCAGCAGCCACTCCATATGGGGTGGAAATGCACAGCTCCTGTAGCTTCCCAGGAACTCACTGGGCTCGTGGGAGGGGCAGGGGATACTCACGGGTCACCAGGTCGAAGCACTTTTTCTCCTCGGGGTTTGGCCTCACTTGGCATGTCAGCAGGGTCAGCTTCACTGGGGGCCGGTTTATCTGGAGCATTTTGGGGATGGAGGACCTACAATTTGTCCCTGGGCCTTCCCAACTCCTGAAGCCTTGGCTTCCCAATCGGTTAAATGGGCATAATAAGCCTGTCCCAGTTTGCGCCTCCCCCTCCCAGAACCTCAGGGTGTGGGCTATAGACCACGGCTCAGTTGGGGGTTTCGGGTCCCATACTTTCTCCTATGAGGGGTCTCCAGTGCCTTGGATCCAGGTTTGGGGGCCAGTCTTGCACATTTGCCTGCCCAGAACACCAGGAGAGGTCTCACCGTGCTGTGTGAGATGGTCAGGCAGCCGTACTTCACTCCACACTTCCTTTTCTGCCAGACTCTTCGAATGCTAAGAGCCAGAGGGTAAGGAAGACTGTGACCCCAGGCTCCACTATTTCCCCTAAACTGCAGAACAGAGTCTTGGCCTCAGCTCTGGGACCTCTAAGCACACCTCTTTCTTGTCCCTCCTCTGACCCTTGCCTTTCACCCTCTGGGTCCCCTTCTGATGGAGGAGACCGTCCTAACCTCGGGAAGCTCCTGTGTGATGGAAAGAGGGCCCTGCTCTGTGTGGGTCACTATTCTAAAGGGGATGATGTGGCCATGTCCATTATATCACCCCCTGGCGGAGATGCAGCTTGCAATCTTAGGGGGTTCCCAGTTCCAGAGGAGGAATAGGATCTCGACCACAACAGACGAGCTGTGGTTAAACTAAGCAAGATAGATAGAGACCCCAGGAATAAAATGAACAAATCCATGATTTGAAACTACTGAACACGGGCTGGAGCGGTGGCTCGGCGGTTACAGCGCTTGTCCAGCATGCGCAAGTGCACGGGTTCAAGCCCCAACACCCACATGCACAGCTAGGTGTCGGAGCAATGAAGGCCATGTGAAAAACTCAATAAAAATTGCTTCTCTCTGTTTCTCTCTCTCTCACTGTCCTCTCTTTAAGAAAAAAAAAAAAAAAACAACCACTAAACACTTCTCCTATAAGAATTCAGTATTGGAGGCTGGAGCGGTGGCTCAGCGGTTACTGCGCTTGCCTGGCATGCTCAGGGACGTGGGTTTGAACCCCAGCACCACATACACAACCAAGTGTCAGAGCAACAAAAGCCACATGAAAAACTAAATAAAATCGATTCTCTCTCTCTCTCTCTCACTGTCCCTCTCTCTTTAAAAAGAATTCAGTATTAGTAGTATGGTAACAAACATCTGTAATCCCAGCAGCTTGGGAGGCTGAGACAGGAGGATCACAAGTTCAAAGCCAGCCTCAGCAACTTAGTGAGACAGACCCTGTCTTAAAATAAAAAGGGCTGGGGATGTGGTTCA